>JAFEMH010001196.1:395000-517430 GCA_022495995.1 Adenophora triphylla var. japonica | reverse complement strand
GGGGCCTTTTGTCCCACGCCGGTTGTGGGAGGCCAAGGATAAAAGGGTAAAAGGAACGGTGATGTTTTGGTGTTGGGGGATACCCGGTAAGGTGAGAAATTTTGTGATGGGGGTTTTGTGCCGGAGGTTTCCCAGCGAGAGAGGCTCGGCTACGAACGCCATTGAACTAGTGAGGAGAGCGATTCGCGTCCCAGTAGTTGTAGTGGTAGGAAAAGTGTGAACTCATGGACTCTGACCAATCAAGCGGTTCGCGGGCACCAAGAGGCAGGGGACCACGAGGTGACCCTACAGATGTTACGCCCACAGTACCCATCTTTCCAGATTGTGCCTAGCGGCCCCCCTAGGCGAGGGACAATTGAGGCTTCGACGGCGAGGAACTTGACCCCCTTGATTTTGAAGGTGGCTGGGCCCCGAGGTGAAGTTGAGATCGGAGGTGGCTACTGCCCGTGGTGACCCAGCCACCCCGGTCTCTTTGGCTCCTCAGGCTCGGAGGCCAAGAAAGATGACCACGAGGAGAGGGGGATAGGAGAAGCGACGGGGACCTCAGAGAAGGCCGGCGAGACCACCAATATTATCGTGGATGCCTTCGGAGCTCGACTCAGGGGAGGAGGAAGAGATTGTATTGCCGGAACAAAGGCGAGGAGCCCGGCTAGGGATGTGGCGAGATCTGAGGTCGTGGCGAGTAAGAAGGCGAGGAGGTGGCCACCATTGGTAGGGAGGGAGGACATTTACGAGGTTTACAATGTGGACACCGCAACGCCCTACGCGTGTCCGCACCTTAGGACATATACATTTGAAGGATAAGGACAAAGCTGCCGGCCGAGAGACGATGGGCGATGTTCGCGGGGACAAATAGGGCTGCGTTTTTATGAGGCCCGGTTTGAGAGACGGATTGAGGCTGCCCACCTGGACCGCTTTCTTTTATTTCTTTTACGGTTCAATGCACCTTTGCACCGCATGCACTGACTCCCAATGCCATCAGGGCCATTGTCTCCTTCATTCTTTGTGTGTAGATTCAATGGGTTATGAACCTACCTTGCACATTGGGCCCTACGCTTTACTATCGAGGACCAAATTCTCGCGGCATTCGAACTTGAAGGCTAGGAACTACTCTACCGTGGGACCTTCTTCTCCTCCTTCGAACAAATTTGACCAAGTGGAACCGAAAGGAGGAGGACATCACGGTGATTGAGTCTAGATTCGGATGGCCCTTCTCCAACGACCTTCCGGCCCGTCCGTGATGAGAGGTGGCCGCTAGTGGATTACAGGACCCATCCTCGGCCGATGCTTATGCGTATTTGCCATAGAGATGCATCTCGGCCCGGTATTTAGACGAGCGGGGAGGAGCACATTGTACGATGTGGGCGCTCATAGTGGAAGATGAGCCCCTCTTGTTGATCTACTCGGGGTGGCTCCCTCGCGAGAGAGCGCCCAGCGTACTGCCCCTGCAGTAGCTGATAGAGTTTCCTTTGCCCCGCGACCACACGGATTGGCGGGTGCATACGAACATTACCGTTCTGGAAAGGCGCATTTATGTAAGAGCACAGCTATCTTTCGAAGGAGGCGGCGAGTGCGATCCTCCCGAAATAATTGGTCTCTGATTCCTTTATGAAAGCTTGTTTGCCCGATTTACTTTGCTTTTGATTTTTCAGCCGTCTTGCTAACCATTTTTCTTTCCCTCCGCAGTAGATCCCAGGAAGTGTACAATTTCGATGGCTCCTCCTCATAAGTGCTTTTGCTCAGGCGAAGGCCAAGAACATGAAGGTCAATAGGGAAAGGTGCTCCCGGAGAAGAGGCGAGAGATGAGATGGGAGGGTCCCACGAAAGACAAGATCGCGCGTACCTCGCACATTGCTGACGGGAAAGGCGGGGACACTCTACTGCCTCCCAGAATCGATTACCAAGCAGGGAATCTGCCTCCACCTCCCGGGGTCCTCCTCCACCTTGCTCTAGGGCATCATCTCCGGCCGCACTATTGCCTCCGGGCATAACCGGGAGCAGTCCAAGAAAAGGGCCGAGAGAGAGGCGGACTCGACGCACGGGAGAGGTCCTCGAAGACCCGAGAAAGTGGGGGATACCTCTAGCCGTAGCCCTCCAGCCGCTAGCTACCTCTACCACTTGCTCCCTCCGCCGCGGGACAATATGCTCGGTGGCCTATCCGATTTCCTCCTGGCCACCCGCGAGGAGGCATGGGAGAAAAGGAAGGCAGTGGGGATGTGCCCGCCATTGCGGGGTAGACTTATATGCCGGCCGCCGGAGAGTCTGTTGTGGGCATTGGGGCGATCAACGAGCTTTGCCCACGATTTCTACTCACCGGGTGGGCGAGAAGGAGAACCCGTCGGCCTTGATGGGGGATATTGGGGTTGCCCTTACTGAGGTAGGGATCTTTCTTCCGGCTTCCTCACTTAGCCTGCGATTTTCCACTTAATCGACTTTCTTCCTCGCGGGTGGGCAACAAGGCCATGAGGCTCAGGGAGACTTGTGACGGCTGTCCACAGCTTGCCGGCAACACCAAGGACATGGCGGGCAAACTCCGCGAGCTGGAGCGAGGCCCGGGAGAAGGTGGGTACTCTGAGCTCCCTCCTGGATGCCAAGGAGAAAGAGTTCGCCACCAAGGAGTCCGTCTGAAGGGCTTCCGGGAGGCGGGTGACCGAGGCGGAGACTAGCCTAGAAAAGGCAAAGGGTCAGCGGGATGAGCTCCGCGGGCACAAGAGCAAGCTTGAGCAAAGAAATGAAGAGCTCGCAACCAAGCTTGGGAGGCTGCGGAGGAGTCGGTCAAACTCACGGAGGCTAAGGCGAGATGAGCTCTCCGAGAAGCTTGCTACCCCTTACGCAGTTTGAGCCGGGAGAGGGAGAGGATCTTTGGCGAGAGGCTCGCGAAGAAGGCTGTCGAGGAGTATAAGAACTACGACCGGTTCACCGCGGAGTGCTTGGCCCGATATAGAGGCGGGTGTCCGGACACGAATCCGGAACTTCGCGGCCACGGGTATGTTCTCCGTGCAGCGGTTGGCCGTGATCGGCTCACTTGGTTGCCGACGCGGAGTGCGTACCGGGCATGCGTTAGTTCCTCTGTCCAGGGACGAGGTCAATGGTGCGGACCTTTTACGCCGCGGCCTCTCTGCCTCTGTGGCGGGCAGAGCGCGCTTGGTGATCGCACAACCGGATGCTTTCAAGCAGCCGGGGACAACCATTTATCCTTGGGGATGCCCTGGCTCGGGTTCTTTGGGGCCAGCCCTTGGAGATCTATTCCCCGGCGGTGGCTCCAGCTCCGGCCTCCGCCGAACAACAAGGCTGCTCCTACCACTGAGGTGACTCCGGAGACCAGCCTGCCTTCCCCAACTCCGGACTCCGAAGCGGGCACAGGGGGTGCGGCCACCGAGGAGCCAGAAGCGGGCACCGAGGGAGCGGTCATCGAGGAGCCCAAGGAGAATGCTCCCTTAGTGTAGGATTTTTTGCTTTTTCTTGTTGTAGTAGACTAGGATCTCTTTTGTAATAGTGTAGGAATTTGTAAATACTTTCTTATCATAAATAGAAGCATTTTTCTCAACTTGGCTCCTTTACTTTTATCTTAATTGCTTGTCTCGTAGGCTATTTTGAGTAGTTTGGCAATTTTCGAGCACCTTAATACTTGCATTCTTGCCTATTACTTTTTCCAGCGTTTTTGACTTGCAATTAACTTTATACTCTCCTTCTGCGGAGCAAGCAGTAGGCCCTTTGCCCGCATTTTTGAGTTTTCCTAACTCTTTATTCAAAACCCTTAGGTTTTTTGTGAGGAAACTGACCTTATTCTTCTATGATCGCGTTTGTTTAGCCTTGTGGCAAACTTTGAGGCCTTAACCTCGTTTGTGCTGTTTGGCTTTGTTAAACTAGTTTGATCACTCTCATCCATTTACACTTATTCCCGGCCTTGCTAAGTGGTGTAAGTCAAAAGTAGCAAGGCAAGCATACTTTCATAGGGCATGCGAGAAGGTGGCCGTGAGGCTATTGTCCATGAGAAAGGTAGGAGCATATTTTAGCATAGAGGCCCTTTAACCTTACAGCATCTGTATCCCCTTATTGGAGGTTCTCACTTATTTGACCCTTTATTCAAAACTCCCTAGGGTTTTCGTGAGGGTCTCGTGGCGATACGGTGAACGGGCTTATATGTAGGCCTTTGTCACATACAGGCATGCGAGTAACGGCCCTAACGAGGTCCTTCGCGCAATTAGTGGGTCCGGACTTCAGGTCATTGTCCCCACTAGAGTCCGTAGGCACGGGCATCATGGCCTTTGTACCTACGTTCATCTATATCCACTTATTTTTGGTGGTGTCACGCGAGCAGGAGAGAGTCCTCCCCGCGATCATAGTACGGATCGTAATGGATCTTTGTACATATATAGGCATGCGGATCCTTAGATCTTTGCGCATCAGTAAGTAGGAGCTCATATGTTGGCTCTTGAACCTACTGGCATCCGCACGCGGGCATCCACCTTAGCTTTTGAGGCTGGTGGGAATTGATTTTTGCATCAAAATATGATGATAACTTCTCGCTTATATACATATAGTCCATACTCCTTCCAAAAAATTACAAAAGACTTCAAAAGAAGTATCTCTTAAGGTGGTCGCTATTCCAGGCGTGCTTAAGCTCTTCTCCCTCTTTTGGTCGCAACATATAGGTGCCCTCTTTGACTATCTTTGTGACCTCATATGGACCTTCCCATTTCGGGGACGGACTTGTTGAAACCGGGTTGGGTCCCTTGGACCTCTACGCTTCTTAGTACCCGGTCTCAAGCTGAAAAACTCCTCTTATTTACTCTTTTATCATGGTGCTTCTTCGCTTTGTTTGTAGTTCACCATTTTTCATGTGCCCGCATTCTCTTTCCTTCGAGATCGTCCGAGGTCACACCTTCTGTTTGCCTCGTTTTGAGACTCGTCGAAGTATGTGACTCTGTACGAGGGTAGGGCTACCTCAACCTGGAGCCATTGCCTCGACCCATACGTGAGCGAGAAGGGAGTTTCTCTGTTGAATTTCTTATTGTGGTGCGGACAACCCATAATGCGATCTGAGCTCGTCCAACCAACGTCCTCCTCGCCGCTTCCAAATTTTTCTTTAAGGCGGTTAGGACTAGCTTGTTCGCGGCCTCGGCTTGACCATTTCCACGAGGATAGGCAAGCTGCGGACTTACGGTGTTGCACCTTCATTCTCACACATTCAGCAGTGAATTTTGCGGAGAATTGGGTGCCATTATCTGAAATTATTGCTCGGGGAACCCCAAATCGACAATAGATGTGGTCGTGGACAAAACTGATAGTGTTATCCTCGGAAATAGTGGCCAAGCCCTTTGCTTCCGTCCACTTGGTAAAATAATCCACGGCCACCACGGCATACTTGATGCTTCCTCTAGCAGTTGGAAATGGTCCAATAAGATCTATCCCCCACGTATCAAACGGCCACGATGGTACAACCAAAGTCTGCTCTGTTGATGGTAGTCTAGGGATGTCCGCAAATCTTTGGCACTTATCACATTTTCTAACATACTCCTGCGCATCCCTTCTCATTGTGGGCCAAAAGAATCCTTGGAATTTGATCTTGTCTTAGAGGGTGCGAGCACACTGGATGTCCGCCACAAACTCCTTCATGAACCTCATAGAGTAAGTTGGTGACCATGTGAGTTTTAACACATCTTAGTAAAGTCTTGGTGAATGATCGCCGAAAAAGCACCCCATCGAGGACGAGGTATTTCGCGGACACCGTTACGATGGCTCTAGCCTTTTTTGGGTCCTCGGGGAGGGATTGCTTCTCGATGTAATCCTTCATTTCATCCACCCGAGTCCCTTACTTGATCCTCAATATTGTTTATACGTATTCGATCTATAGCAGGGTCTCTCAGTGAATTCAATCGGCAATTTGTCTCCAACTCACCAATTTCTTGCTCGGTTATTCTTGAGAGGAGGTCGGCTTCCACATTGTCCTCTCTCATGACTTGGTTCGGCTCATAGTAAGTGAAATTTTTGATGAGGGTTTTTGCAAGGTCACGATGCGAGTTAGTGCTTTGGGTTGATAGTGTCATACTCCCCTAATTTGATTAACTATGTAATTTGAGAGTCACTATTGATCTCAATATTCGAACTCCCAAGTCTCTTGCCAATTCCATGCCCGCTATAATCGCTTCATATTCGGCTGATTGTTTGATGCCTCGAACTTGAATCTCAATGCCCTCATGAATTTCTCCCCGCGAGGGTGCAATCGAAGTATGCCCGCTCCATTTGATTAACTTGCTCGCGGAGCCGTCCACATATAAAGTCCACACCTCTTACGGACGCTCCCTTGGTTGAACAATTTACGTGCTCGGGCTTTTTGGGTTATCTTCGATTACGCTCGCTTTCTTTTCCGAGGTCATTGTCCGCCAATTTGAATGATGATTCTACTACAAAATCAACTAAGGCTGCGCTTTGATTGTCTTTCTCGGGGAGTAGGTGATGCGGAACTCGGTGAGCTCTATAGACCAAGCTAGCATTCTCCCCGAGGGACTACGGTTTATGTAAAACCTTTCTAAGCGGGGCCTCGGTTAGTACGGTTATAGGATGTGCGAGAAAAGTAGGCTCTTAATTTTCGAGCGAGATACAAGCAAGGCGTAAGCTAACTTTTCTATATTAAGATAACGCCCTTCTACGGCGGACGGTGCCTTACTTACATAATAAAGCTGGTTTTTGGGAGTTATTCTCCTCCCTTACAAGAACAGCTCTTGCCCGGATCGATGCTTGGCTAAATACGAAAAAGAGCTCTTCTCAGGGTAGGAAATTTCTTTGAGTAGAGGTGGTGCCCGAGGTATGTCTTGACTTCTTCAAAAGCCCGATGGCACTCGGTGCTCCATGTAAATTCATCGGCTCTCTTCCCCCTTTGAGGGTTTGAAGAAGGGGAGGCATCTCTCTCGCTGACCGCGAGATGAAGCGACGAAGTGCGGTGATGCGACCATTGAGTTTTGCACATCCTTCACGCGGGCGGGAGGTTTCATGTCTAATAGGGCTGGATTTTCTCTGGATTAGCCTCTATCCCTCTTTGGTTGACCATGAATCAGGAACTTGCCCGCCTTGACCCGAAAGCGCACTTAAGGGGTTTAGCTTCATCTTTGTTGTGGCGCAAGTTTTTGAAGGTTTCCTCCACATCGAGCTCGTGGGAGTTTTCCTTAGTTTTTATGACCATGTCGTCAATGTAGGCCTCAGTTACGCCTAGTTGGTTTTTAAAGACCGGATTGACCATGCGGCGATATGTGGCTCCTGCATTCTTTAGCCCAAAGGGCATCATAGTGTAGCATTATGTCTTGCCCGCGGAATGAAGGCTACAGAGCGGACATCTTCGGGAGCCATGCGGATGCGGTGGTAGCGGAGTAGGCATCAATGAAGCTTAGAACTACGTGTAGGCTATAGAATCCACCAATCTGTCTATGCGAGGAAGAGGGAAGCAATCTTTGGGGCATGCCTTGTTGAGATCGGTGAAATCAACGCACATTCTCCATTTGCCATTGGATTTCTTAACCATGACCACATTGGCCGGCCATTTGGGGTAGGAGATCTCCTTTATTATCCCCGCTTTTAGCAACTTTTCCACCTCTTCCTTGATGGCAATCTCTTTCTCAGGGGAGAAATATACGGATTTACGGTGAATGTTTTTGAAGGAGGGGTCATCGTTGATTTTATGGAGGATCACGTCCTCGGCGATGCCTTGCATATCTTCCACCCTCCAAGCGAACACATCGCAATTTGCTCTAAGGAACTCAATAAGTATCCTTCTTTCCTCTTTGTGAATTTCCGGCCCAACCTTAGCTTGTTTGCTCGGGGAAGTGGGGATTGATTACCACCTCCTCGAGCTCGTCGTTAGGTTGAAGGTCGCTGATTTCACGATTGTGCAGGAGTCAATGACAATAGTTGGGGGTTGACTGAGCTTCGGTTAGTGTTGCCATTGAATATATGATATCACGGTCAATTTCCCCTCTATTCCTCGATCAATATAACCTCCCTCAACGGGGCAGCCAAGCGCTGATTTTACTGCTCATCTTGAGCTCCACCTTTGTGGAATGGAAAGAAATCATGCCAATTGGTACGGGTGGCGGCGGGAGTGCAAGGGCTTTCCCCTTTTTTGACTTGTCCTCGCCCTTTCCTTCTATAATTTTGTCCTCGCCCTCTCTCTGCACGGGCGGGGATGTCCGGCCTTCTGTTCTTTCCTTTTTTCCTCCGGTGCTCGGAGGAATCTCCCGGGCTGGTTCTTGATGGTAGCAACCCCGCAGGGGTGTTAAATTTCACCCTTTGGTGGGGGACGGACGCAACTATTCCCAATTCGGCTGACGATTCACGCCGAGAATGGCATTGTATTGGGAAGGAAGATCGACCACCATGAAAGTTATCTTGGCCGTCTTCTGCATGGGTTTTTCTCCAATAGCTACGTCAAACACAATCGTCCCCTTTACCCTTACAGCGTGGTTTGTGAAGCCTTCGAGCATGCCCGCATATGGAGTGAGATGTGCTTCCGTCATTCTCATTCCAATCAAAGTATGGTAGTAAAGTATGTCGCGGGCGGCTCCGGTATCTACCAACACACGGCCTATGTTTGCCGGTTGATTCTCATTCGAGGGTGAGTGGCCGTGTGGAATGAAAAAGGGTGGAGGCAAGTTCACTCCTTTTGAACCCAATTTCCAGCTCTTCCTCGGGGCCGGGCGGGGATGGAGAAAATCTTCTCTAATGTCCGAATTTGGAGGGACAAGCTGCCTACTAGAGGGAGGTTCCTCCCCAATGAAGTTAATGTCATAGTCCCCAAAATCGTCATCATTATTATCTCTTTCATTCTGTCCCGGTCCCCGCGTGTGTCGTGCCCATTGCGATCATTGTTATTGGGGGCGGGATTGTTTCCCTTAACCCATTGGTTAGCTCCCAGTTATTGATTTTCTGTTTGGATTACTCGCTTGGTGGAAACGATCCTCGGTTCCGTGCCCGTGGTCGTTGTGAAACTCACGAATTTAAGTCTACTCCTTTCATTTGGCTTTCGAAGCATGGGGGAGGAGCGAGGAAAGTACGAGGCTCTCATGATCACCACCCTTGGGTCGGTGAGCTGCGTGTAAGCTTGTTTCGGCCACGGCCTTTTTGAGCCTTTCTCTCGATCCCGCCTCTATTTTTGCCACGATTATTGGTATGAGCGGGTTACAGGGTGGTCTCCTGGACTTGGCTTATCCTTTCTTTCGCGTAAGCTTCCTGGGGAGCGGGCACACTAGGCTCTTCGGCGGAGGCAATGGCCGAGGCCCTTTCATACATTTCCTCCACTGATTTAGGTTTGCTTTGGAGGCAAAATTCATTTTGAGGAAGGAGGAGCGAGGCCGCCCTCAAAACATAGTCGATATCTCCCTCGTCCGAGTCCACAATCTCCTCGCTCACCTTCTGAACCGGGATATATAATCTTTTGTAGGCTCGTTTGGTGCACGCTTGACACGGACAAGATCTGTCTTTGGTCTAGCGGGCACACACTGCTCCGGCAAAGGCATTGAGGAAGAGGACTACGAAGGCGGCGAATGGCCCAGGATACACCGGGGCTTGAGGGCTAGCATCCAAGATAGGGCCTTGCCGAGTGAAGGTCGCGGCCCAAAGCTTTGCACATCACCGACTCATCCGCGGAGAATAAAGCCATCTGGCCCTCAAATCTTCCCATATGACTCTTGGCATTTTTGGATCCTCCATAGGTGTCCATCTGGGGGTTTGCCCTTACGGATCGGTGCCGCGCAATTTTATCGCTGAAGGCGTCCATGGTGCGGCCACACTTCTGGGCAGCCTTCTGATGGGTTTCCCACATCTTCTGCATGAATTCCACAAACTCGGGGTTCTGCTCATCAACCTTCTGCTTTTTAGCTCGTGGAGCCACGGCCTTCTCCTTGGCTGGAGCCAAGGGTCTGGCTTTGGACCTCGCACGGCGATTTGACTGTGCCTCTTCCCCCATTTCCTCGCTATCATCTACATGCACCACGCTCCGTTTGGTCGGCTGTCCGCGCTCAAGGGCTGGGTCAACCCGGTTTGCCCCCACAGCTTGACTGGCCAGCGAGTTAGCGGGAGCTAGTTGGGAGAACCTTTGTGACCCTTGAGGGAACTGTAGCCCTCCATTGGCCTCTATTTCAAACATTTCCATCTCCGCGTCTTTGATGGCCATGGCCTCCGCGACCAGTTTGGACTTGGAGGCTAGGATTTCCTTCCTTCTCAGGATTTGTTCTGGGGAAAGTGGGGTGGTTAGATTGGTGTTTTTCATGTGAGCTTGGGGAGTTTTTGGGCTAGTGTTTAGTAAGGCCTGGGCTTTCTCAGCACGGGCTTCCTCGGTTAACCGGTGTAGAACTCGTTGAGGGGGATTTTTGAGGCCGAGAATGGGCCCCCATTACATTGAAAACGAGTTGGTTTGCCTTTCCCTATTGATGTTGGAGGGTTCGGCTTGGTTCTCCTCCTCTGGGGTCAAATGACCGGCATTTTTGAGAATTTGAGACATGTCTCGGAAAGGCGAAAATGGCGAAAAGAAGTGTCTTTTGATCGGTTGTTTAGACTACAAGGTGTGTACGAAAACAAAAGTTTTAAACGGGAAAAACTTAGTGATGTAAAAAGAAGAGCCTTTCGGCCTTTGGATTTGTTTAGGACACGTGAGGTGCCTTGAAAACAAAAAGATTTTTAACGAGAAAACGAAAGAAAGTCGATTTCCCGGCAATGGAACCACCGATGACGCCACGGCTTTTTGGGGTCGGGGAGCGGTTCAAGGATATCTGGCTAGGATATATTTGGTGGTTTTATGTACCTAGATCACAACACAAACAAGCACCGTTAAGGTCAAAGTTGGATGTTACTCCAACTCGGGCCCTCGGGTGTGAGAGTAAGAATCTTGAGTAATAAGGCTTTGAATACCTTTGGAGTGTGTGTGTGTTTAGGTTTAGAGAGTAAAAGAGCTTACTCAATTGTATATGGAACTTACCTTGCCCAAGGGGTAAAGGCCTTCTATTTATATGCAATGCCATGGTGCTTGTTGAGGTAAGCAATGAGATCGGCCCTAGGGGGCACTTTGGTATTTGACCGGCTACACGTGTCCGGACTAATTGGTCTGTCGGGGAGGGAACATTGACTATCCAAGGGACATGGCTGAAAGGGACATGAGCCGTATAGCCGGCTTATTGCATTAAATGGAATAGTAGGCGCTGGATCGAGCCGCATTGAATGCGTGATGGGGGAGCCGGCAAGTGGCCTGTCAGAGCCAGTAAGCTAACTTGCTCAGTAAGGCTTGACATTAACCGGGAAGCAGCATGTGCCCGCGGTCAACGTTGTGCCCGCGGTCAAAGGTATAAGACGCGAGCACGGTTGATGCGGGCATGACTTCATGCGGGCACGGATCCAGCGAGCAGGGTCCCAATGGTGCTCGATGGGGACGATGCGAGGAGGGACACGGTCTTGACCACAAGGGCCTATTTGTCCGCGGTATTCCCTCCAGCGGTCTAGGAACTGCCACGTCACTGGTTCCTTGGACTAGACCGAGCGCGGGCCCGGTCCAGTAGATCCGGGCTCATCAATATAAAAGGTGAAGTCATTTTGGCACCCTTTCTACTAATGTTTTCCCGCTCATTTCAATCATCTATATATGGAAACCTTAAAAAAAATTGTTGTCTATTAACAGCGGTATAAAACTTTTGCAGTTTCAAGAATAATGTTGAAGGATGAAAATACACATTAATTGCTGAAGACTGGAAACAATAAAATGTATATATCATTCCTCAAATTTTTAAATTTATTAACTACCAGTTTATTGAACGGGCATTCAAAATACTTTTTGACTCCATTCTCAATAATTATTAATAATTACAGACATTACTAAATAAATATAACTAATAATTAATACAAGCAATAATAATGACTGATCTTAATAAATACACATTTCTATTTATTCAATACATATATAAATTACGAACTTGAATATATTCAACTTTGACTATTTATTGAATACAAATTATTTGTATGCAGCTGCCCTCGATAAATGTACAGTTCGTCGACATAGTCACAGTCCTCGGAAGAGTCCAAGCATCAGAATAGTCACAGGCAAATGAAAAGTCAGTAAGCATTACTATATAAAAGCTGAAGTCATTTTGGCACCCTTTCTACTAATGTTTTCCCGCTCATTTTAATCATCTATGTATGGAAACCTTAAAAAAAATTGTTGTCTGTTAACAGCTGTATAAAACTTTTGCAGTTCCAAGAATAATGTTGAAGGATGAAAATACACATTAACTGCTGAAGACTGGAAACAATAAACTGTACATATCATTCCTCAAATTTTTAAATTTTTTAACTACCAGTTTATTGAACGGACATTCAAAATATTTTTTGACTCCATTCTCAATAATTATTAATAATTACAGACATTACTAAATAAATATAACTAATAATTAATACAAGCAATAATAATGACTGATCTTAATAAATACTCCCTCCGTCCCACCTTAGTGTAGACTTCTTTCCTTTTTTGTCCGTCCCACCTTAGTGTAGACTGCCAAAATTAGAAAGTTTTTTATTATTTTTTTATTTGCCCTACCCCACCCACTCATTCTCTCTCTTCATTTTCCACCATACAATTTATTCAACCAACCTACTATTAACTCCACTAATTCTCTCTCTTCATTTCCTACCACACATTTTCATTATCTTAATAGTATTCCTTAGTTATTGTGTCCAAACATTTAGTCTACACTAAGGTGGGACGGAGGGAGTATACCTTTCTATTTATTCAATACATATATAAATTACGAACTTGAATATATTCAAGTTTGACTATTTATTGAATACAAATTATTTGTATGCAACTGCCCTCGATAAATGTACAATTCGTCGGCATAGTCACAGTCCTCGGAAGAGTCCAAGCATCGGAATAGTCACAGGCAAATGAAAAGTCAGTAAGCATTAATACATAAAACTGGAATTACAATAACAAATAATACAATTCAAAGTGCATCTGATTTAGTATAAAATCAGTTCATTCAACTATATTCTGTAAAAAATTCTGAATTTCTTGAGTATTCTGCTGTTATTACATAAAAAAATGACAATAACCAATATTCTTTTTCGTGACCTGAAAAAAGGTAGATCAGGCTGGACTGTTAAGGCCATGGTTGCACGTAAATGGGATGTTACATTTGACACCAATTTGAAGTTACCCAGATCAGTTGAGTTCGTCCTTGTGGACTCGGAGGTAAAGTCTTTTTGAGCCTATTCTTTTTTTCATTTGCTGGAATTTTTTTATATTATGAGCATTTGACTAATTAATAATTTTAACTCCTTTTTTAGGGAGTACGAATACAGGCCACAATTCCAAGCTCTTTTATAAGAAAGTTTCAAGGAAAGCTTACTGAGTATGGGTTGTACTCCATTTCTAATTTTCTTGTAGTAGATAATCGAGGCAAGTACAAGATAGTAGCTCATATGTTCAAGCTGATTTCTATGGACTCTACTATTGTCATATAGGTGGGTGGAAAAAATTTCCCTAGGGAAAATCTATTTCGCCTAACTACATTTCTGGATGTTTATTCTATTCAAAATCCTGTAAATTCTGAACTCATAGGTAATTTACAATACTTCTCTAATTATGTTATTTTAAGTTTTCATTCACAGTGATACTGTTAATTTTGCTTCTCTTTGACATTTACATTATTTGGTTTCATCTTCCATATCTCAAATGTAAGAGCTAAATATACTGCTCAAATTACCAACCTATGCTTAACCCTTTGGTACCTCATCCCCGGCCCCTCAAGATGACCAAGATGATTTTCATGAAATTTGAATGTTGTTGGACAATGAAACTGTTGATGTTTCATTATATTTTGGTTAGTTATTTGGCAAATTTCGTAAGGAAAAAAAAAACATTTTGTTAATGTTGGGCATATAATATTCTTTGATTTACTCAATACGTACCATTCAGATCTTAGTTATCAGTTTGAGCCTTTAGTTGTACTCTTTTCTTCGTGCATAATACATGGACAATGATTATTGATTTTGTTAATGTGGTTATATTTTTCGTGCATAACACATGGCCAGTGATTATTTTACAATCCTTCGTATAATCTTCATTTATTTTTTCTAGATCAGAACTAAACTTCTTTTAAGATGCATATTATGGTTGCTGAAAATTCAGATATAATTGTCCTACAGAAAGATCAAAACCTGAGCAGTACAATCCTCTGTAGAAAATGTATTTATGCAGAAAGATCAAAACCTGAGCAGTACATTATTGTATATATAAACAATAAAAAAAACATGAAATAATAATGGATATGTAATCCCCAAGAAAGTAATATAGTATCTATACACACATAATATTACACAATGCAGTACACACACAGAGAATTGTTGTAAGTATATGTTTAGATACCTTCAATACGAAAATCAGATGAAGGAGATAAAGCGAGGTATGCTGAAGCAAATCTCCTTAAGACAATATTTCGCCTCCGTAATTGTGCAAACAGATCGATTGGCGAATGTCTCCCAAGTTACAACGCTTTTTACCAAGAGTTAGTGTGCACTTTAACTAACCTTGACGGGCGAACCAAAATCAGACTTGATCTTAGTCTTCGAACTTTGAAGAAATGATGAACGAACTCTTTGAAACGAATCAAGAACACTTTGAATAAGGGAGAGAGAGAATTGGATTTCTTGTGTTTGATTTGATAACAACTTGGTTGGATTACTTGATGACTGAATGAAGGAATAGGGGTCTATATATATAGGGTAGATTAAGCCAGATCAGTTGTGACTGTTTCACAAAAGTCACAACCCTTCAAGCTAGCACCTGTTCAGACTTTAATCTGAACGGACAGCAACTGCTCGGCCGAGCACCATTGGTGCCTCGCCCGAGCATAGGCTAGTTGCTCGGCCGAGCACTTTGGTGACTCGCCCGAGCAGAGGCCAACAGAGGATGCTTGTTTCTGGACAGTCATGCTCGGACGAGGCTTATGCCTTGCTCGGCCGAGTAGTTCACAGAATTTGAACTGTCGTGTCTTTTGGATTTTAAATCTTTTGACTTTTCAATTCACCCTAATATTCACCCAATATTCCAACAATCCCCCACATGAATGGAAGAAGTCGACACGGAAAAGAAAGAAGAAGAAGAGCATAGCTGAGAAGTAAATGCATCAAGATAGGTGGCTTTCGCTTTGAACCTTCTTTAGTAAGAATCTATCGAGCTTGCTTGGCTGATCAGTGTACGTAACGTATTGAACTGTCAGACGTTATTGTAAGCTTAAACAATAGACCAAACACATTTAAATCTCATATCAGATTTTGGTTCTCTATTGTGTTCATTATTTCCGCCCTGAACTTTCTTGGTTCTTCGAGTGCTTTAGAGAATTTGCCTAAGTAAAATTCTCAACGAATCGGCCATGTTCACACTAACATAGGTGATGTGCTATAAAGAGTATCCTACATTACCCCACTTGTACTAAGTTACAAGATATAGTCATCATTAAAAGCAATAGCTTAACCTCTACCATTTTGTAGGCAGCACTTTTGCATCATATATAGAAATGGGATGAAGATAAACTTCCAAGTGATTCCCTCAAATCAATCATGACTTATTTTTCCTATTGAACCTAGTCCGTGGGATCTCCAGTCGCCATGTTAGGTTTCCATCAAGTTGATTTAGATTTGTTTAGGCTTTAGCCCCATTTCTTCTGATGCACAGTTTATTCTCTCCTTAGATAAACCTTTAGTAATTTGATCCGCTATGTTATCCTTTGATCGCACAAAATCAATCGAAATCGTTCCGTTGGAGAGTAACTGTCTAATGGTGTTATGTCTACGATGTAAGTGTCTAGATTTGCCGTTGTATATAAAATTCTCTGCCCTTGCTATAGCTGCTTGATTATCACAGTGTATACATATAGCAGGCATGGGTTTTGGCCATAGAGGAATATCTTCTAAAAGGTGTCTAAGCCATTCGGCTTCTTCACCAGCTTTATCTAAAGCAATAAACTCAGATTCCATCGTTGATCGAGCTATACATGTTTGCTTAGAAGATTTCCATGATATGGCACCTCCACTAAGAGTAAATACATAGCCACTAGTAGACTTGGATTCATCTGTATCAGATATCCAATTTGCATCACTATATCCTTCAACTACTGGAGGATAATTGCTATAGTGCAATGAATACTCTCTAGTTCGTTTTATGTATCCTAAAACTCTTAATAATGCATTCCAATGCTCATTATTAGGATTACTAGTAAAACGACTTAGCTTACTTACAGCGTAAGCTATATCCGGCCTTGTGCACTGCATCAAGTACATTAGGCTTCCAATGATTTAAGAATATTCAAATTGTTGCTTCACATTCCCAGTACTCTTACGAAGAACTATATGGGGCAGAAATGGATTATTAGTTTCTTTAATTCCATGAGAATTAAATCTCTCAATCATTTTATCAACGTAATGTGTTTGAGATAAACTAATTCCATTGGAGGTTCTTGAGACTTTCATTCCCAAGATTACATCTGCTTCACCCATATCTTTCATATCAAAGTTATTGGTAAACATTTTCTTTATTTTATTTATAACATCAATGTCATGACGAAATATGAGCATGTCATCTACATATAAACAAACAAATACATATGTGTTACCAAATTTCTTTGAGTATACACATTTATCATATTCATTTGTGATAAAACCATTTCTAGTCATGACATTGTCAAATTTCTCATGCCATTGTTTAGGAGCTTGCTTCAAGCCATACAAGGACTTAACAAGTTTGCATACCTTGTGCTCTTGTCCTTTTACTTTGAAGCCTTCGAGCTGCTCCATGTAAATTTCTTCATTCAAATCACCATTTAAAAATGCAGTTTTTACATTCATTTGATGTATATGCAGATTATACAAAGCTGCAATGGCTATTAAGATTTGAATTGAAGTAATTCTTGTAACAGGAGAGTATGTGTCAAAGAAGTCAAATCCTTCCATTTGACGATATCCTTTTGCAACAAGACGAGCCTTGTATTTGTCCACTAAACCATCCGGTCTTAATTTCTTTTTGAAAATCCATTTGCATCCTATAGGTTTAGAACCTTTTGGAAGATCAGCCAAGTGTTGTTACTTAAAATGGATTCAATCTCACTATTTACAGCTTCTTTCCAGAATGTGAATTCAGAGTTGTTCATGGATTCCTTATATGATTGAGGCTCATCTTCAATCATAAAGTTAGAGATAAAATCTGGACCAAAAGTTTTAGCAATTTTAGCTCTCTTGCTTATCCTTGGTTCAACATCTTCATTGTTTTCAGAAGTACTTTCACGTGGTCTCTTAGGAGTATTTTCACAAATATCCTTTTTCATAGGGAACACGTCCTCAAAAAATTCAGCGTCACGAGATTCAATTATTGTATTGAGATGAATGTCATTTACTTCAGATTTATGTACTAAGAATATGTACGCACTGCTATTCATTGCATATCCAATAAATACACAGTCAGCGGTCTTAGGTCCTAACTTTGACCGTTTAGGAGGTGGAACGGCAACCTTTGCGAGACACCCCCACACTTTGAGGAATTTATAGGAAGGCTTTCTTCCTTTCCACAATTCATATGGTATGGAGCCAGTTTTCTTGTGTGGAATTCTATTCAACATAAAGTTAGCGGATAACACCGCTTCCCCCCACAAGTTTTGTGGTAAACCCGAACTTCCAAGCATACAGTTAACCATATCTTTTATAGTTCTATTTTTCCTCTCAGCGACACCATTTTGTTGCGTAGTATGGGGTGCAGTTGTTTGATGAATGATACCGAATTTGGAACATAGGTTACTAGATTCCGTTGATTCATATTCACCACCCATATCGGACCTTAATACTTTAATTGATTTTCAAGTTGATTCTCAACTTCAGTTTTGTAAGTAGTGAAAGCATCCATTGCTTCATCTTTACTACTTAGCAAATAGACATAACAATATCTACTTCGATCATCAATAAAAGTAATAAAGTATTTCTTACCGCCTCGAGTTGGGACAAACTTTAAATCACATAGATCACTATGGATTAATCCCAACAGTTTGCTAGTCCTTTCAACAGGTTTAAAAGGTTTCTTTGAAAACTTTGCTTCAACACAAACTTCGCATTTGTGGCCTTCATTGAATCAAGTTTTGGAATAAGTCCTAAACCAACAAGCTTTCTCAATGAAGCACGATTCACATGTCCTAAACGACCATGCCATAAATTAGAAGACTCGCACAAGTAAATAGAATTGTCAATTTTATTCATCACTTGAGGGTACAAATATGTGGACTTCTTATCCACTACAACAGCATTTGCCTTAAATAGGCCATCTAGCAAGTATCCCTTTCCAACATACATTCCTCCCTTAGTAAGTACAAACTTATCAGATTCAAATACAATTTTGAAGCCTTTCTTACTAAGTAAAGAACCAGAAATTAAATTTTTCTTATGTCGGGTACATGCATCACATCGTTGAGAGTAAGCTCCGTTCCCGATGTGAACTTTAAGATCACCTTCCCAATGCCTTCAATCTTGGAAGTTTCAAAATTTCCCATATAGAGAAAATCTTCACGTTCCATCTTCTTGTATTCTGCGAACAAGCTTTTGTCGGTACATATGTGACGAGTGGCTCCGGTGTCCACCCACCAATCCTTGATATTTGACACCAAGTTGGCTTCACATACAATGACAGACAGACTTACTTCTAAGACACCCGTAGATAGAGTATCTATTTCAGTCATGTTTGCTTGGGGAGGTTTCTTCTTCTTGCTTCGACAATCCTTTGCCCGATGACAGCTTTTCCCACAATTGTAGCAGTCCCCTTTGAACTTGAAGCATTTGTTGGTATCATTACTTGACTTCTTCTTAGAAGAGTCACCATGCTTCCTTTTGTTGTTCTTGGGTCGGGATTCTTCCACCATGTTAGCCTTTGCTTCCATGTTTCGTGCATTGGCTCTCTTTTCTGCACTTCGATTATCTTCTTCAATGTGAAGACGAACTAGCAAGTCTTCCATTGACATCTCTTTGCGCTTATGCTTGAGATAGTTTTTGAAATCTCTCCATGAAGGATGCAACTTCTCAAACATACATGCAATTTGGAAGGACTCACTCAATTGCATCCCTTCGGCTTCAAGGTTATGCAATAGGACTTGCATCTCTTCGACCTGATTCATTATAGTTTTAGAATCATTCATTTTAAAATCCAAAAACTTTGCAACAAAGAACTTCTTTGTTCCAGCATCTTCGGTTTTGTATTTCTTGTCGAGAGAATCCCAAAGTCCTTTTGCAGTTTGAATGGAGTAGTACACATTATACAATATGTTGTCTAGTCCATTCAAGATGTAGTTCCGGCATAGATAATCAGCATGTTTCCATGCATCAATATCCATTTGTGTAGCCTTGTCTACTACACCTTCAGCCGCTACAGGACATTCTTCCCGTAAGAACTTTACTAGCCCAAGCGTTGTGAGATAGAACAACATTTTATGTTGCCAACGTTTGAAATCAGCCCGCCCCATTGAACTTCTCCGGTTTCTCGTACTGCGAGGCCGATGGCATCATGAGTTGATTAGCACTTAAATTACTCCCTATTGCAGTAGTATTCGTTGCAATAGTCTCACTACTAACGGAGTCATTTCCTTTAGTCATTTTCTATTACGAAAATAGAAAATCCAATAAGAAAAAGATGAAGTAGAGAATATAAAATTCAAAAAAAAAATACCTGAAAATATTGTCTTAAGATTGTTGTAAGTATATGTTTAGATATCTTCAATATGAAAATTAGATGAAGGAGATAAAGTGAGGTATGCCGAAGCAAATCTCCTTAAGACAATATTTCGCCTCCGTAATTGTGCAAACGGATCGATTGGCGAATGTCTCCCAAGATACAACGCTTTTTACCAAGATTTAGTGTGCACTTTAACTAACCTTGACGGGCGAACCAAAATCAGACTTGCTCTTAGTCTTCGAACTTTGAAGAAATGATGAACGAACTCTTTGAAACGAATCAAGAACACTTTGAATAAGGGAGAGAGAGAATTGGATTTCTTGTGTTTTATTTGATAACAACTTGGTTGGATTACTTGATGACTGAATGAAGGAATAGGGGTCTATATATATAGGGTAGATTAAGCCAGATTAGTTGTGACTGTTTCACAAAAGTCACAACCCTTCAAGCTAGCACCTGTTCAGACTTTAATCTGAACGGACAGCAACTTCTCGGCCGAGCACCATTGGTGCCTTGCCCGAGCATAGGCTAGTTGCTCGGCCGAGCACTTTGGTGACTCGCCCGAGCAGAGGCCAACAGAGGATGCTTGTTTCTGGACAGTCATGTTCGGCCGAGGCTTATGCCTTGCTCGGCTGAGCAGTTCATAGAATTTGAACTGTCGTGTCTTTTGGATTTTTAACCTTTTGACTTTTCAATTCACCCTAATATTCACCCAATATTCCAACAGGAATAGTACATACACTCATTATAGGACATGTTCTATTTAAGATGTTATTGGCAGATTGATTGGAAAGGGGCCACTTAGATATCAATCTGGTAGCAAATTTGTGGAAATTGAGATTGAAGACATAAGGTATTTCCTTATTTTTTTAAATATTAGTTATTACAAATTAGGATTAATACATTCTTTAGAAAATCCTAACTTAAATTTAAAATGCAGTAAAAATAAATTGACATGCACGCTATGGGATAAGTATGCAACAGAAATTTTATCCCATATTGATACAGCTGGTGATGGACCTCTAATTGTGTTGCTTTCTTTGATGAAACCTAAGTCATATCAAGGTAATTCTACACCACTACCCAATTGAAAAAGACATTTGCTAATTGTTTTAACATATTCTTGCAAATCATATGATAACTGTATTCTCATGCAGGAAAAGTGTCTTTGTCAAATGCATTTTTTGCGACTAAGATTTTTGTTGATAGCTGTTTCTCAGAAATTGAAGAGCTAAAGAGGTATACGATTTCAACTTGAAAACTACTAATTCCCGTCAGTTGTTTAAATTTGAGGACAACCTAATTTTTTAAATATATTGTAGGTTATTTCTGATGATTCAATCTCATCCCAAAAGATTGGATAAATGTCGAATACTAGCAATATGTTTAGTTCAGATGACCTGAATAGCAGGAGTATTGAAGTAAAGTCCGTCGGCGACTTAAAAATGTGTACACATGTAATTGGATAGTGTGAAATAATTATTGGTTAAAAAATAAATTCTAAGAATTACTGTCTTTAAAAATTTTTGTCCAATACAGGAGGGTTTTCAATGGGTTGTGGGTCAGATTACTGAAGTATATATTGATGGAAGCTGGTATTTTATAAGTTGTCGTCATTGTATGAAGAAGTTGACACTAGAAACCGAAGGATGGGAATGTAAGTCGTGCAAAAAGGTTGAAACTCATGCTAAACCAAGGTAAAAAGTAAAAGTATCTATAATTTCGGGTGATGATGTTGGAACATTTATGTTATGGGACAATGCATGCGAGGTTCTTATAGGTAAAATAGCACTACAACTTAGAGAGCAGTATTCAAAGGTTTATTACACTTTAAATAATTATAACTAATTTATTCATGCTTATTATAGTAACAAATAATTAATCGATGTATTTCATGTCTTCAACAAAGGTTTCAAATGATGGGAAGCGAAGGAAAGAAACAGTTTTTTGTCCGGAAGAAATATCAAGATTGGTGGGAAGAACCGCAGTTTTCAAAGTTAATGTGAAAGAAGAAAACCTTAACGGTGAAGAGAAACACTACTCAGTTGAAAGAGTTTGCGATGACCAGCAGATTGTTAAAAAAATATATGAAAGCAGGCTTGCTTTTAAAGAAGGTACGAGAAAAAGGTTATTTTGGTACATATAATATTATTTTATTCAAGAAAATTGATTAAACTTTTTTTTGAAAATAATAGAAATATGATATATTGGCCGAGTTAAAAGCAGTGGGGGAAGAAGTTATTGAGGTACTAAAAATAGTTCATTAAATAGCTTCAAAAAAATTGTTCATTCTAATTAGCCTTTTTCGAACCTAATAACTATTAATAAACTTGCAGATCAGTGATTCAGTTAGTGATAATGAAGAGAAGTCTCCCAAACATGTTGGAACTAAAAGAAGGATGGGTTTTATGGATGATACTGCAACCAGCAATCTTGTGGAGGATGGTGCTTCTGCAACTAAGGATAACGTAAAGAATATTAAGGCTATCAAAATTGAAAAGGTTTAAAGCAAGATTGGTTTTATATTTACGCTTTTTCATTTGTTTGTTTTCTTGGATATTTGGTTGGATTGTTTGTGTTTTTTTAATTATTTTCCTAATGAAATATTTTCTTGGTGATTTATTTCAAAAAAATATATTATTTCACGATGCCTTTAAAAGCAATATAGATAACCTGGAAAAAGAAAAAAAGACAGATGAAAATTGATTTTTTTATCATATTGCAACTTAATTCATTTGACGATAAATAATCGGTTATTCACACCCCTTTTCAAATCAGCACACCCTTTTACTTATAATAGATTTTAGGGAAACAAATCTGATTTATAAAACAAGATTTGACTTAGTGTGCGACACTACAAGTTAATGATGTGATGGAAAACCAATCAAGTTATGAGAATGTCTAGAATGACAGGTTATAGACTAAAGTTAAAAATTTGAAAAGGAACCGTACCTTCAGTTGCCTGATATAGGTAATACATTTAATCTGCCACCTCGAGGTGTAGGGGATAACATCTCTCTACTGGATGCAGCATATAATAATTCAATAGATACCTAAGAATTAGTCAAAGAACTTGTCATTAGATCATCTACGTCATGAATCTTCTGCAACTACTACAAGAAACAATGTTGATTGACAAGCAATGTGATCAAACTCTAGAATTCCAATGACATATTTTTTGCTCTACTCATATAGTAAATGAAAACAGCCAAACCCCCCACATAAGTACACAGAAACCAAAAATAACCCTCTCCAAATACACAACAAAGTATACAAAGTGTTTTTATGCAGAAACATGTGAATTCATGAACCCTGATAAGACTCTTTGATTAAATTGTTATGTATTCAGCATTGCTACCCCTTCAAGTGCAAAATTATAGATGCAAGTAAAAAAAGGCACCTGGACACGAGCCATCAGCTATTTTCATTTACTATTCCTGTTTATGACAAAATAAGTGGGAAGATCATTTTTAGGACAGAGGGAGTATTTGAATAGGCTGGAAACAAGTGAGGACCTAGAATAGTTTGTTCCATCATGAATATCTTCCACTCCACATTTATTGACAATTTCAACCACGATATTTGTTCATCAGTAGTACTCCCAACTTCTCATGAAATTCTCATATATATCTTGTATTTTTAACCTACAGAAAATATGCATTTGAAGTGCAAATCATTTATATTTACATGAAGGAGTCATTGTTAAGGAGTACAATCTATTTACAAGGGCAAAAAAAAAAAAAAAACTTAACAGCAAAACAATTGTTCCAACAAGAATTGTGCATATTGTAGAATAAATTTCAATTAGTGAATTAGGTAAACAGTATGAGTGTATCCCTTCCACTTCAATAATCCTACCTAAGGCCAGAGGAATTGAAATTGCCAAATTCTTCATTATATCTGGTTGGACTAAATTCAGGTAGCAAGATAAACTGATAAACATTGAGCAATCTCATCCGAATAGCTACATTGAAACAATCATTCTCAAAATTTAAATAGAAAAATGGTGTCCTAGACTATTCAGAAAGTATCACAGGTCATAATACAGTAAAATATGCATGACCTGCAAAACTAAACTAATACTGGCAGTAATAATAGCAAGCAGCTTCCAAAGCTTACAGGTATTAACTTGTGGGGGAACTGAAGTCCATCCGTACCACTTAACACTCCACCATTAACCCTTTCATCGTGTAGTGTTTCCCCTACAATAAAACGTCATGGAACTATTGTTCAGAAAAAGGAAATTACTAATATAATGTGAGAACAACAAATGAAGGAAAATGTATGTGATAAACTACAATGGCAATATATCATCTTATTCGTTGAACACAAAATCTATTACAGATTTAAAGTATCCCAAGTTTAGCAGGGTTGATATGATTTACCAAATTTATCTAGAGGTGCAACAACTATCCCTTTCAGTAGAAACGATAACTGCATAACATAGAACTCCTACTCAGATGATAATAATAGAAACCAAAATTATTTAATTCAATATAATTGGAGAAGACTATTCAAAAACCTTTATACATTAAAGTAAGAGAATATTTCCAGCTATCACCTGAATTGCTTCTACTTTATTACTCCCTCCGTCCCAAAATGAACATCCATTTTCAAGAAAATTCTTTTCCAAAATGGATGGGGATGGTTTTTTTCTTAAAAAAAATTGTCCCTAAATGATTTTTTACTGATTTTTTTTCATAGTTCATTATATACTCGCAAAACTAAAAATTTGAAAGTGAATGTTAAGGATATTCATGCATCTTATCAACTAAAATTTACTATAAGTCAACTTTTTCAGAATGTCCCCTAAATGAAAAATGGACACTCATATTTGGACTGAAGGAACAGTATAATTTTGAATAGGAATATCCTGATTGATATCCCCAGGCTAAAAAAAATATATTGTTTATGGTCTATCTATGAATAGGAATATCCTGATTGATATCCCCGGGCTAAAAAAATGTTGTTTATGGTCTATCTTTGTTAGGAGACAACACATGCCTGCTAAAGACTCACTCCTTATGGTGTAGTACATAAGCCGAAGAAAAGCAATAGAAAACATGGACTATCTGATGGAGCACTCAAGGTAATGTGGTAAACCTCTCCTGTAACCACTTTTAGAATTTTTTTTAACACATCATAACTTTTACATTATTTGGTTTCATCTTCCATATCTAAAATGTAAGAAGTAAATATACTGCTCAAATTACATATTTCATTCTTCTTTTTCATAGACCAATTGGATTTTTCCCACTCAAGTTTACTTTTGCGTTACAGAGCACTAAATGGCAATTACCCAATGACATATTTTTGCTCTATTAATATAGTAAATGAAAATAGGTACCCCCTCCAACAGAAATACACAGAAACAAAAAATAACCATCTCCAATTACACAACAATTTGTACAAACTGTATTTATGCAGAAAGAGCAAATCGTGAGCAGTATTAAGGATATTAAGGAATCTCCTCCTAAAGTTTCCTAAAGTTATTTGTTTGACTTTCTCTAGATTATTCCTTGTCAATATCCTCATGTATTTAGATTAGGCAACTAAATATTTGTGTTGTGATTAGAATAAGGAAACTCCTTCTCCTTATTAGAATAGGATGATTAGAATAAGGAAACTCTTTCTCCTTATTAGAATAGGATGATTAGAATAAGGAAACTCCTTCTCCTTATTAGAATAGGACTCTCTCTTGTATATGTATTAAGAGTTTGTGAATAAACAACCTAAGGGTTTTCTAATTCTCACATGGTATCAGAGCTACAAAGATCCATAGCCTAAACCCCTTCAAAAATCTGGCAGTCCCTCCCCTCTATCCCTATGGCCGGCTCCCCCTCCTCCACCAATACCCTCCCCACCACTGCCTTCACTGCCCAAACTCGCCCATCACCCACCCATAACTCCTCCCATACCTCCAATCCTTCTCTTTCCTCCCATAGACCCTCACCCTTCCCCTACAAGGGCAAGTGCCAATATTATAGTACCATTGGTCATATCCTCTCCCAATGTCGTCAATTCAAACGTGACCACCCCACCATAAATTGATCCTCTCAACCTCACCAATACCGAAACCCAAACCCCAACCACCAAAAACCCCAAGCTCACTCAGCTGCCCACCATACTCCCTCTCCCCCTCCCTCCTGGCTTATTGATAGCGGTGCTACCTATAGACACCCCATTCTGAACCAATAAATCATGATTACACTACTCTTCATCTCTCTTTTGTGTTTTGATGAAAGCATATTAGTTTCATCATGTTTCGTTAAGTTTCTAACTAACCTCGTTAGTTTTGGACCTAACTGACTAACGGAATAAATTGAAGAGGAAAAAATAGTCAACCAACTAGTTGTCTTGCACGAGACATACGTGTCTCGCGCGAGATAACCCCTCGACAGGATGTGGAGACTCACAATTCTTCTCTGTTTTAAACTTTTTTCTTGATAAAATCTTATCCCATCCGGTTCTCCAATCAAATCTGAGTTCTGAAACCTTCCTAGGAGTGTTTTACCTCTCCACCTCTACCTCTTAAAACCCTATAAATACCTGATGACTTTCAATATTTTCCTCCGAACAGTTTTTAGATTGAAAGGTCCCCGATCGACGATCAAAAACACACAACACACACAATTTGTTGGTTTCTTTCCACGAAAGACTCCTTCAAATCACCCACAAACAACTCCCAAATTCGTCCTTCAACCACGTTGATCGACGAAATCAAGGCTCAATCCTAAAATCAAGGCAAAGCTCTGTCCGCATCAAGATTTGACTCTCATATTGAGTCAAAACTCTGCCCAAATCACTTCTCGATCGAGAATCCATCTTAGAACCACGTTCTAAATCAAATACTCCCTAAAACAAGGTAAACTCCTATATTTTTTACTCTTCTTCTTCTTCTTAATCTCTCTATTGACTTCTAGAGTGGTGTAATCCCATCAAAAGGATTGGCCTAGAGTCCCTTCAATCAATGAAGGTGATCTCGAAGCATACAATCCGACATTCCTAATCAAGAAATTGATTAGGGTTTTCTTATTCCTTTATTTTATTGTTAAATTAAAAAGATTGATAATACTCGATTGGCAAGACCGATCTCCGGATTGGGTGGAATGGGTGCTCCTCGACCTTTCCATTCCATAACTTAACCCCCGAACCCTCAAATCTCTTTTAAATTAATAAGGTTTTTCTTATTGTTTTCCTAAATAAATAATAAGTGGCGACTCTAAGATGTTTAAAATTCACGCATCGCAACAGTGGCGACTCCGCTGGGGATAATTAATTAAGAGGGTTAGACTTGCGAACAATTGAGAATTATTAATATTTTTATTTTCTTGTAAAAATTTGATTTTTCTAGATTTTTTGGAATTTTTCTGTACTGTTTTCGTCAAAAAAAATTACTGTGCAACGGTTTATCCAGCGCGGGATAGCTTATCTCGCGCGAGATAATTATGCGGCTTTAAACCCAAAAGATTCCTTCCCGTGTTGGCGGCGACACTATTAAATAAAGGAAAAAAAAGGGTTTAAGCCTTCTACAACAGTTGACCTTTCTTAACCTTTCTTAAGTTTGACTGCATAGAAAAAATAAAACAAAGCCTTGCCACGGTTAACTGTTCTTCCATTTGAAAAAAAAAAAAACAAAAACAGTTTCGAAAATTTTCAAAATAAATTCAGAAAAGTCAAAATAAATTATTGTTATTTTGCTAACTTTATTTTGCAGGGTAGAGAAATTAATTTATTACTTAAACTATACAACTGCGTGCGATTGAATTATTTTTTACCGGTCATCGGTTGACTCGGGCTTTGTAATAAATTAGTTTATTTATTCTTTCGCTCTCTCTCTCTCTTTAAGTGGAACTACGACGACCTGAGTCTTCCTAATTTGGGAGAAACGTAGGCAACCACTTGGTGCGGCCACTATCTGTTTTTCTTTTAGTTTTCAAAAAAAAAAACTTTCTATTTTACTCTATCACCTAGATTGACTGTCACACACGCGCACTCATATTATAACTGTCATTGCACTACATACCCTTGATAAACCCGGGGCCCACACTAAGGACGGATGACGGTAACCACCTAGTCGCCGGTCTCTCCGAAGTTGGATCATCCCAATCCGCGTATTCAATCCACCTAGATTGTCATATCGCGGGGAGCCTAGCCTTCCAGCCCTGCATCGCCACATATCATGTAGATTGACTTTTTAAGACACTCCGTGACCGGTCGGTTTGATCTTGGAGTCTTTGTAATCCCTTGTCAAGATCTTATTTTGTGCAATAATCCATGGAAAAGAAATAAAAAATTGTCGCTTCGGAATTGTCCCTTCAAAAATGTCCCTATGATTGTCCCTACGGATTTGTCCCTAAAAAGAGAAAAATTTCTCACCAAAATTATTGCACAAAACTTGATGTTACTTGAGATTACTTCGACCCCTAGGTCCCTAGGTTTGGAATTCGAATGATAGAAACCCCCAAAAACGGATCTTCCGTCCGACCAAAATTAGGATTAAACTCAGAAAATTGTGACTTTCCGTGGCGTTGTCTCGCGCGAGACTGCTTGTCCCGTGCGAGATAAGTGTTCGGTCCTTTCGTGTTTTTGGCCAAAACCTTAAAACCTTCAAACCTTCAAAGCCTTCATTCACCCTATTCAGCCGACTTGTTGGGACTCGATCATGGTTTAACACGGTTGCTACACGTCTAAGTTCTTCGTCAAAGCTCAACACGATGTCTGCTTCTCCTTCTACCATCGAGGTCGATTTCAACGATGCTAAAGTCCAACTCATCGAAGCCATGACTAGGTTGGATGAACAAAGTAAGCAAATTGATGAGCAAAACGCCCAAGTGGCCGCCCTCATGAAAGAACTCAACGATTTGAAAGACAAGAAAGGAAGAAAACAAAAGCAGAAAGTGGAATCCTCCTCCGATGAAGAGGAATCCTACACCAAAGTGAATAGAAAAACCAAGAAGTCAAGCAAGAAAAAGGAAGAATCCAGTTCCTCCTCTTCCTCATCCTCCTCCGATGATGAGGAACATACCTCCAAGGGTGTTAAAACCAAGAAAGAAGGCAGTGATGAAACTACTAAACTTGGTGACCATGTTACTAAGAACTACCTCGAAAAGAAGCTTGCGACTCTTGACACTTCCAAAGGGTCATTCATTCCATTTGATCCCGATGCTCTTCAACAATCCATCACTAAGTTTCCTCGCAAGTACAAGACACCCGATATTGCCAAGTTCAATGGTACTACCTGTCCTCGAGCTCATGTTGAGACCTACACTTGGGCCATGCTTCCAATGGGCGTTGATAACACAATCTTGGCCCAATGCTTTCCTCAAACCTTGGAAGGTGCTGCAAGGGATTGGTACATGTCTCTTCCTACGACTACAAGGCTTGATTGGTCGTCTGCATGTTTAGTCTTCCAAAGGCAGTTTGAAGATAACTCCACTTACCGCCCTACTAGGAGGGATCTTGAACAAACCAAGCAACATGCAAATGAGTCCTTTGCTGAATTTGCTAGAAGATGGAGACTCAAACTCACTGAAATCGTCGAAAGGCCTACTCTCAAAGAGCAAATCCACATCTTCCTTCAATGCCTTCGTGATGAATTTCAAGAGAAGCTCGCCGGTAATTACTTTCCTAGTTTCAATGAACTCCTCGAGTCCGTAATTAGGGTTGACGACTTCCTCAAAAGTAAAAAAAGTAACTTCCGCTACAACAAACCCGCTACAAGTAAGGATGCTTCAGTCAATGCCATTGCATTCAACCGCTCCAACACCGGAAAGTATTCTGCTGTTCCTCCTCCTGAAAAGAAAAAGAGGCACTATGACAAAATTGAAGGAATCACTCAAGAAGAACTCTTCGACATGCTTGTCCAGAATGAAAAGATCAAACCAAGGGAAGGTGGTCCTCCGAAGGATATGGGTCCGAATCATGCTCATCACTTATTCTGCAAGTACCACAACTTCACCGGCCACGACACCAACTCCTGCCACCACTTGAAGGACATCATCCAAGACCTCTTTGAAAATGGAGAGTTAGAACGTCCCAACGTCATCACAATTCCTCTCCCTCGCACTCCATGAAGAAGATGAAGCTCCAAGAAGAAATCTACACTTACCGCTTTGGGGCTACCACTACCACTACCCTCTCCCTTTCTCTTTGATAGAAGTAGATTAGGTTTTAAATTTCCAAGTATGAACTCGAAGAGTCGTTCTGTCTTTCTAGTACTTCTCATCTCCTCTAGTTTGTGTCATCTAAACTATCGAGTCTGTTCTTAAATTTCTCAATTAATCAAAGTAATTTTCTATTCCTAAACACTTTCCCTAAGGTTGTTCTACCTCATGAATATCATTCTAACTTATTCAAAATAATGGACCCTCCATTCCCTAGTCATCGCAAAAAATAGAGACTTCTAAGCGAGTTTAAGAAGAAATTTATCCTTAGGAAGCTTAAGGGCTAAACATTACCCCTACTGAAAGTCAAAGTCAACAAGCGAAGAAAGCCAAAGGCGTTGCTGTCAATCTTCATCCCAAGAAGAGTGGGGCTACTCAATTCAAAGCTTTGAGAGTACAAAAAAAAAAAAAACTCTCAAGCTTTCATCACCCCCACAACAAAGGTGAAAATTCAAGTGTAAGAAGAACTCTCCCACAAAGAAGAGAGTCAAGTGGCACCAACAAAAGAAATGAAGATTAGTCAACATCCTCTTACAACAAGTGAAGAAGACTTTCAGTATCAAGAAAAATGTTTACCCTCAAGTCATACTAATGATTGGCTTTCCTCTCAAACTTATTTAGAAATTTCTAGATGATGCACAGTTCATTAAAAGGTAGAACAACTTTTCTAGATCCTTGAGCAAGTAGCGTCTCTTATTGAGTCTAGGGGCTTCCTGTTAGCCACTCTCATACACACTCTTGAAATCCAAGCATCAAAGTTGGGGCTTCCTAACCTTTCCTCCCCAGTCAATCTCTACTTCAACTCTTTCAAAATAATCAAATCTGCATTAGGGGCTTTCCTCTTTGCTTCTCCCTCTCATCAATAAAGAGTCCACTTCTCCAAAGAATCAATGCTTGGATCACCTTCCAAAAACCATGGTGCGTCACTAAGAAAAAAAATCAAGGAGAAAGGGAGAGTATTCTTCAAACCTTCTTCATCGAACATCATTCGATCCTCTTCAAATCAAAATCAACAAGGAGAGTCTTCTTCGATCATCTTCAAATCAAGAGAGCAGCCTCACAAGCCTGTTCACAAAGTCATCTACCACTTGCAAGCAACTTGGGGCTTGAGACAGCGAAGGGCCTTAGACATAAAGCCATTACAACAGTCGACAGATTTGTAGTCATCTGCCTCCTAGAGACACGACTCAAGGAGAAGTAAGAATGAAGATTCTCAACATACCTAGATGTGTTCACACATGATTACTCATTGAAATCCTACAACAATGAAGAAACAGTACAGCCTCGCTGACTAGCAACAGATTCTACATAAACCTGATTTGGTCCCAACTTGTCAAACACAAGTTCACTCATACAGTCTATCCATCTCAAATATAAACCCATACAAATGTCCCTACATTTCTATATATCATATACTCATACATAAACTCACCACTAAAATGACCGACTGGCCATTTACACGAATAGACGTGAACACCACCACGTAAGTCCAGTTAAACATCTAAAATCTGGAAAAATCTACTTGGAATCTTTATGTGCTGACAGGTACAGAAAGGTAAGAATCATTCGGGTCCATCCGAGACTAGCATGCATATATCCTTGCATTACAGGAGCCGACAGAACCTCCACCTCAACCGACAACTTCAAAGTCTCTGATGGAAGGAAATAACAAAGTCCATGACCTTGGCAACAACAGTGACACTTGTGACCTCGAGTGGAACAACTGCAAAGTCCGTGATGGCAGCAAACTTCAAGTCCGTGACCTCGGCAACCTCAACAAAGTCTGTGATGGCAGCAACCTCAAGTCCGTGACCTCGGCAACAACTTCAAAAGTCTGTGATGGCAGCAACTTCAAGTCCGTGACCTCGTGTGAGTACCCCGACCCGAACCCATGTTTTGGGTCCACTTTAATTGATTTTTGGGCTTACATAATTGCTAAAGAAGCAATATTAAGTCCAATTATCCTACAGCCCATCCAACCCATTGGGCCTGCCAGCCATTCGGCCCAGTATGCCAAAAAGGTGTATGCTGTCGTCCGACATGAGAAGACACTAAGGCGGTTTAACTGCCCCTGTCGGACAACATAGGCCTTCCCATCAGTCTGCCTATAAATACAAGGCATGGCTGACCATTTTGGGGGACTTGAAGAGAGGTTTGGGAGGATCAGTATAATAGAGGGGAAACTCTACCCAAAAAGAGTCTCTCTCTCTCTCTCTCACACACACACACTCACCTCCCTCCTCACACACACATACTTCAAAGTCAAGGTCCAAAGAAGCCCTCCTTGTTGGTGTGTAGAAGGGGTGGACACCATACTACTGGCGATCTTACCTTGTGGACTACAATAGGTAGCCACTAAACCCTTCTCTCTCTTTGAATAGCCTTTTAATACATTCATATTACCTTTGCATGCATACTTGCTCCAATATTATGTAAAAATTGGGATTTTTGCATGATAAAGGTGGTGGAGAAGTGGATCTTCAATATTCACTTCTCCCCACCTCAGATCTGGACATTTGGTCATATTAGCATCAATAAAGTTTCAATCTTTAAGCATTTGCATTGAGTTAGGAGGTGATGGCTACTTCAAAGTGGCCAAAAACATGTGATTCATCATATTTGGCCACTAAAGCCATGTGATCCTCCCATAATACTCACATATTACTGTTTTAACACTGCTTACAGTCAATAAAGATGCTTGGTTTGCTTTGAGAAACAAAGGGGAATCAAACAGACTGAAGGGCACTTTTACAGGCCACTCCTGTCGGACGACACAGGACTCTCTGGAGATCCTGTGTCATACGACATGGGGCTCGCAGAAGGCTATAAAGCCATTCTTGGACTTCAGATCTGCCAGATTTAATCCCTCTTGTAACTCAAAGCCTTCCTTAGTATTTTTGGCTCATAAGCCACTATTTGGAATGCCTATGGTCTGTTTGGGTGCGATTTATTGGAGGCGGTTTGCCATATGACATGAATAACTTCGGATGTTCTATGTCATATGACATCCGTATCATTCAAAGTCTATCGTGACTTTGCTCACTCCCGTCAATCCCAAACTGAACTTAGACCTTCAAATAGTGTCTTCAATGAGTCAAATAAATGTCATTCCAGTTCCAGAATAGCTTGGTCATTGTAAAAGACAATCTGACCATGAGACATCATGTCGTGCGACACCCTCTTTCTGGGAGGTCCTGTGTCGGACGACATCAGAGCTCTCTGGGCAGATTGTCTTAAACCTTCTGCCTTGTCATGAAAATCATAATATATAAAGGGTGTAGCCCCCTGTCATGGCTCACAAGTTGTACCCAGTCTTGATATTATCAATAAAATGCCAAATTCGCATGCTTTGCTCATCGACACATATTGCACACACACTTTGAATGTCCAAAATTGTCCAACGTTGATTGAAAGTCTCGAAAGAGGCATGTTGGGTGAACTCTCTAGTTCTTCCCAAACACGTAACCAGACTCCCGAACCCAAAATACTCTTAAAAATAGGTTTTTCAATGTTTTCCTTTAAAAACGGCGTGGCGACTCCCAAAACCGAAATTTACAAAATCTATCATCACATTCAAAAACAAAAGGTGATTTTCTTTCGGGCGAGCGTTCATTCAGTGGCGACTCCGCTGGGGAATACATTGAAAAACTTTCTGTTTTTTTTTTAAAAAAATGAAGACGATACTTGGTATATAGGTGGAAACCACTAACCTTCCTGTATCGCTCCCTAACCCGGGGCTTGGGATAAACGGTGGTCTAACAATCCCACGTACCAGTGTCATTCTTCTATTTTCGGAAAAAAAAAGAGAAAAGTTTTTCTTAAGAGGGTCTAACTTTCTTTAAATCAACTTGGACAATTTCGACATTCTTCTTGTGTGTGCATTTGTGTCATTTTGTGTGCTCAAATGCACCTTGCCATGCTTTTATGCTTCTATGCTTTGGTATGTGGCATTCTTGGGAGCCGGGGCTTCCCCCTTTGCTATTCGCTCTTCCCGTTGATCAGAACAGGGCAGGATGACGCTGGACTACAGCTACTGGTAAACTCTGACATTTGGGGCAGTCCCCTTTTGTCATGCTTTGACTCATTCTCTTGTTTTTCCTTTGCATATTGCATAAAAAAAACAAAAACAAAAAAAAAATCTTTTACAAAAAAGCAAAAAAATATTTTTTTCTAGAAGATACCTTCACACTACTCGCACTCTACCTGCACATAGAGTTAGAACCCGGGAGTGTACGGACGGCATCGCGGAAAGTGACGTGTTTCGCAAACGCTTGAGCGCCTAAAGTCCTCCTAGCCTGTGAGTCAGCCAACACTTGTCCGTGATACACTTTCTACCGTGACCGGTTGGTTTTTGGCCAATACTTTCCAAAACATTTTAAACTCGGTTTTCAAAATTTTCTCACAAAGTCCGAGTCATGCATCGTCTCCAAAAAAATCTTGGCATACTTTCCCTCTTCGTGTCGAAAATTACGACATAATTCAAACATAAGTACCCGTTAAGATCTTGACATATCTCGACGTAGGTACATGTCGATTTCTCGACTTGGCTTCGTAAGAAGTCATGACGCGTTCTCGACATGTGTCAACGCGGGACCATGTCGAATTCTTAACGCATACTAACGAGAGTTATGCCGAAATTTCGCCACCAAGTGACGAGAGGCCATGCCATATTTCCAACTCGAAAAAAGGAGAGGTCATGCCCGATTCTTCCAGGGTTTTTACCTGCAAATTGCGGTCTCGTACAATCAAACGTACTTTTGACCCTCTCTCCTCCCGAGTTTAGACGTTGACTTGGACTTGGTTTTGAAAACCCCGAGTTCGACTTGTTTTGGCTCGTATGCCCATAGGTTCGTTCTCCCTTTCGATTGGTGGGTTCCACGTGCCCTATAGGACCTCTGCCGGGATTGTCCGTCCCGGAGGTGCAATACAGGTGGAATACAGGGGGTCTATAGACGTAGTGATGGAACCCATCGATCCAGAATAGCGTAGAATGCGAAAAAAGGTTTCCTTTTCCAACCATTCCTAGGATTAATAAAAATCATTTTTATAAAAAGAAAAAAATATAAAAAATAATAAAAAAGAGCATGTGCATGAGTCCATCCTAAGCCTATCCTCTCCCTACCCAAAGCCATTCTCTCCCTTTCAGCGAGCAAGTATTGGGTCAGAATTCCGGGTGGTCGGTTAATCAGTTTCTCTCCAGTCAGGGAATCATTTCCAGCAGTCTCAGGAATGGCAGATTCGCAAGTTTCAGCTGGTTCGGGTCCGAATGCGGGTGTTGATCCAACTCAGAATCAGAATGCCAGTCAAAGTGTAGGGCTAGATCGAGGTCAGAATGCGGGACAGGATGTCAAAGATTCTAAATTTGGATTCCCTCGCAGCTCTGAAAGCAGTGAACAAACCAATCCTCCCTGGTCTCACTTTAGCCGTTTCTTACAAGAATATGAAGATCGTTATTTCTCAGAAGAAAAGAAAGCCGATACTGTGGAACTGGGGCTGTCCAGGTCAAATCACGAGAAAGTCATTTACACAAGATGGCTGGAACAATCAAAAAGAATCGAGCAAGAGAGCTTCAGACGAGCATCTATATCCTACCCGGAGTCAAGTACATACCTCCCCCTCTCACTCTTCCCCCGTAATTTTTAGGAGGAGAAGCTGATTCGCAATCACCTCTTCCAGCCTTGGGGGCCTACGAAAATCTCTGTTGTTGCACATGCCCATCCTCCCCTTTCGGATATGATCGGCGCTCTATTTTTGGCTGAAGTTCAAGAAATGTGGGATGACAGTTCCGATGATAGCAATGAAGATGATGACAACGAAAGTGAAGAATCAATTAAAGCCCTAAGCCCAGAATCCACTCAGAACGATAGTGCCGGGAGCGACCTCATGGATGCAGGGCATAATGGTTGGTTGTCTGCCAGCGACTGTGATGATGTGCCACCTAAATTTTTTTCCGAAAGGGTTTGCTTTTGTTGTTTTTGTTTCTTTGAAAACCAATCGAAAAAGAACGGAGTCGCCACGCCATTTTTGTTTTAAGGGCCAAAACTTTGAAAAATGCCCGAGATTAGAGATTTGGGTTTGGAGGTCATGTTACACGCCGGGAAGGACGTTAGTGTGCACCCGGAATGCCTCGTAAAACGAGTCTTCCAAGCTGAAAATCATTTGTGTGTGTGTGTGTGTGCGTGTGTGTTGGCCAAAATAAGTTGAAACTCAGAAAGGTAAAAATTGGGATATCTTTTTAAGACTTTAAACTGATCTCATGATTTTTTGGAAGATTTTTGGGTTGAGATTTGGTACTCAAAAGACCTTTTGAAGTTGAGAGTCACTTCTGCCAGAATGAAAAAGGCAGTGGACCTTTGATTTTGAAATGGATTCAAGGGTCTTAAAACTTCATAATCTGGATAAACTCAGAGAATGAGAGTTGTTCCAGACACCTTAAATAAGATTTTTGCGAAGTAATTTTCCATTTTGGAGAAGATTTGAGGGGTCAAAACCTTCTGGAAATCTCAGATATGCAATCTGGATTTCCAGAAGCTGATGAACTAGCCTCTAAAAGAAAATTTGAAAAAGAGAGTTTTACTCACCCAAAAAATAAAGTAAAAATATGTCTGGAAAGCTCTTGATGTTGGATACAAAAAGTGTTTTGTATTAAACACCAAATTCCAAGTTTATCTGTGTCCAAAAATTAAGACAAGGGACTGGGATCCTGGAAAATTGCTACTGGACAGCAACTTCTCAAGAAAGAAAAGATGATTTTAAGGGGGGGTTTTGCATCCATGCTTGTCACCATTTCCCTAGGTTTTGGTTAGTGATCACTTGACATTTTAGTGGTGAATCAACTATACCAAACCATCCTTGGGGTACATTAGGACTAAGCACTTCATTTGCTTGGGAAGGGGAATTTTATCCTTTGAAAATGAGATTTGATGCTTGAAAATGGTTTTTAGGGTTTTGAAGATGCATTTTCAAGAAAATAAGAACACATTGAAGAAAATGTTGATCCTTGTAGAGGATCATCCATGGAGATGAACTTCCATGGTGATCCTCTTGGATCTAGGGTAAGAAAATGAACAAACTACATTTTGTAGTTTGAAGATGCATGCATGGATGAGAGATTTAGGGTAAGAAGAGGGAGATTATACCTATCTTCTTTGTATTTTGGGGCTTTGGCTTGAATATATGAGTGTTTGAGGCTTTGAATGTAAGAGTGAGTGGGTTTGATTTGAGTGAGTGAAAGTTGGGAAGATTCAAGAGAAAAAGGTGACAATTCTTAGAGAATTCTCACCGTTTTCTCGAGTATTTTCGCCAAATGCCGTGGAATTGTGCTCTTGTTCCTCCTTATTTTTGTGACCTGGAGGGCTCAATTTATAGCCCTCTGAAATGACGTACATGTCCGCACGGATAGGATCGATCGCGTGCCTTGTTCATTAAATGCCGCTTCGGGCTTTGGACACAAGGAATAATCTTTTTTAAAATTCAAATTAAACAAATGATTATGTTCCAGCCATTTCTATTTTTGGTTTTTGACCATTTCTTTTGCTTTTTTGATTCTTTTCCTTGGTTTATCCTTAAATAACAATGCCCATTTTGTCCTCACTTTGTTAGAAAAGTTAGGATTGTTAGGAAATGTTAGGAAATGTTAGTAATTGTTAGGAATGTTAAAACTTTCGTTACTTTTCTAACGAAAATACTAACAAGCTCAAATTGGAGCACTTACAATAGCCCCTCGGCGACGGCGCTTTCGAAGGAAGCGGGGTCGTCGATAAGCAGTAGGCTCCATATTTGGCGGGATGACCGAGTGATCGGGTGGCTGAACCTATTTAATAGGCTATCTACGTATCCCGAATGGGAATCAAGCCAGTCGTAGTTCGGGTCTTTGACCCTGGAGATGATGGCGTTTTAGGTGCCTCGAACCTGATGAGCGAGTTCTGCGATCGGTTTGCCGGAGAGAAACTTCTGGGGGTAAGAGATGACCATTTTCGGTGGATGGCTATCCGCTCTTACCGGGGATAGGAATGACCATTTTTGGTCGATGGCTATCCGCTCCGCTGGGATAAGAATGACCATTTTCGGTCGATGGCTATCCGCCCGCTGAGGATGATTGCGATTTATCGCTTTCCTAGTGATAGCGTCTTAGGTGCCTCGAACCTTGGAGATGGCGTTTTAGGTGCCTCGGACCTTGGAGATGGCGTTTTAGGTGCCTCGAACCTTGGAGATGATGGCTTTTTAGGTGCCTCGGACCTTGATGATGGCGTTTTTAGGTGCCTCGAACCTTGATTGTGAAATGGCGTTTCGGTGGACTTTGTCTGCCTTAGAAGGAGAGGGTGACCGTTTTGGTCGGGGGCTGGACCTAATGATAGGCTACCTACGTATCCCTAGCGGGGAATCAAGCCCTTTCGTAGTTCGAGATCTTCTCGAGATTTCGTTGGCTTTGGGATTCCGTTAACTGCGGGGGATTTTGTTAGCCTTTCTTTGGGGAAAATCGAGACGTATTCGTCTGGGGAAATCGGTCTTACGTTTGATCTAGCTGGGAAGATTTTGATGAAAGATACGGGATCTCGTTATCTTTTCGGGGAGATCGGTCTTACGTTTGATCGCCGTTTGATGATTTTGATGAAAGATACGGGATCTCGTTATCTTTCTCGGGAAAATCGGTCTTACGTTTGACTCGCCGGGTAATTTTGATGAAAGATACGGGATCTCGTTATCTTTCTCGGGGGAGATCGGTCTTACGTTTGACTGCTTAGGGAATGATTTTGATGAAAGATACGGGATCTCGTTATCTTTCTCGGGAGATCGGTCTTACGTTTGACTGCCGGAATGATTTTGATGAAAGATACGGGATCTCGTTATCTTTCTCGGGAAATCGGTCTTACGTTTGGCCGGGGTAATTTTGATGAAAGATACGGGATTCCGTTATCTTTCTCGGGAAATCGGTCTTACGTTTGACCGCCGTTTGATGATTTTTCTTGACAAGGTGACTTTGGTTAACTTTGGTTAACTTTGTCAAGTTGGGACCGAACCGCAGAGTCCCGCATTTTTAAAGGGCAAAAGGGTCATTTTGACCACGACAATCCTATCCGCGCGGATAGGAGCGTGTTCGTAGGGTTTTAAATGAGGGGCCGCCCCTTCTTCTTCCCAGTCTGTTTTACGTAAAATTACGAGAGAGAGAGAGAAAATTGCTCAAAACCGCCATTGATAGCCTAGGAACTCCAAAATTCTTCCGATTTTCTTCGATTTTCAAGCAATGGAACACGGGGAAGGTGTTTTTCAAGGCCAAGGACGTGGCCCGGTAGCGGAGAGACGATTGGAGCTCGTCCGGATGAGGAGGCACTATACTCTTTCGCAATCGATTGCGGAGGAGCCATACCCCGATGCTTGGCAACATTGGGCTTCTGATTCGAGTCTCCGAACGGTATACTTCGAATCTTTTCATTCCCTTTGTCGATTGTTGCTTGAAATGGAATTTTGGGTGATTTTTGATTTTTTTTTTTTTTTTGAAAATTCGAATGATTGATGTTCTTGGCTTTGAATCTTGATTTTGATGCTTTGCATGTTGTAATGAGTATATGAGTATCCCAAAATGTGCATTTTGCTTGGGAAAAAGAATTGACATTTTCGCCATTTTTATTATTATATTTTTTTTTGAAAATTCGAGAATTGTGATTTGAAAAATGATGCAATTCATGCATTTTGTTTGAAAAGAATTGGCATTTTGCCAACATGGGATGATGATATGAATGTATGATTTTTGATTTTTTGAAAAGTGGGAAGGATTTTTCCTTCTGTTGATTGAATGCATGTTGTTTTGTGAAAACGGGACGGAGTTTTTACTTCCGTAGGAATGCATTTTTTTTTCTCGATGAATGTATGCATGTTATTTTATGAAAATGGGACGGAGTTTTTGCTTCCGTTGACTCCTTGTATGAATGTTGATTGGGATTTGCTTGAAAAGCTTGTTCTTTTTTTTGTGCGAGAAAAATGGGGCTATGCTCATTGTATCTTTGTTATCTTTGTCGAATTTTCTTTGAAATTTCATGATGCATATGTATGCTCTTTTTTTTTCGTGCAAATGCAAATGCAATTTTTTTTTTTTGACATTTTCTTTTTTTTTGTTTTATTGCAGGGCGGAAACAACTACGTTACGGAGCAGCTGAACAAGATGAAGACTCGAGGATCGGTGGAGTACGTAGTTGACTTATGGGACCAGGCTTCCGAATGCGGGCCGAGGAGCTTTGCCGAGTCAGAGGCAGTTGTCGTTGAGACCGGGCTTTGGGAGTTTGTTGAGTGCTTGAGGGGATTGGTCAAGTTCCCTAAGAGCAAGGGCACGATGTTTGCTTTGGCGCGGCATTGGTGGGATGCGACCCACACGTTTCACTTCTTTTGGGGCGAGGCTACGGTTACGCCTTCGACTATGCTTTGCGATCACGGGTTTGTCCTTCAATGGACGCGGCATTGAGTGGCGGGATGGCTACGGCGATGCGGATCTGCGAGCTCTTACAGGATTTTCCCCTATTCCCAAAAAGGGGATGGGGATGGAGTATGCAGTGGTCTATGGGAAGATCGTGGAGACCATTGTGAGCTACGAGGCTGGGGAGGAGAGGATAGGCGCCGAGCAAATCGCTAGGGCCTTCTTATGGTTTGCTTTTCGAGCACCCTTTTTGGACATGCTTGAGGACGGCGGTCTTTGCCTTCTTGAGGTCCTTGGAGGACATGGAGATGGCCGGAGACGTTTCACGGGGAGAAGCCGGGGCAGCGAGCTTTACTTTGCTCTTGATAGGTACGGCGGAAGGCTGTGAGCTCCTATCTTGCTTTGAGTTTGCCACGGAGGTATAAGCTCTCTCTTTGCTTTCCCTTTCTTCTTGAGCACACACTTTTCTTTTGACCTTTGGATTGATTTGATTTTTACCTTTCGCGGTATGGGCGTTGGAGTTCTTCCACGTCACGATGTGGCGGCGGCCGGCGGAGTACGTCGGGCGTATCCGGCCATGCGCTCTGGTCCAAGCATGCCGGGAGAAGATAAGCTCCGGGGGCGTACGACTCTCGGATACGCGGATTGCCTTCCTTTGACGGAGGTGAGACGGATGAGAGGATGATATTCTATCCACAGGATCGTTTCGAGGTGGGCGCAGGTGAAGGGACGCGAGATTTGGAGTGTGCGGCGGAGGATTACGAGAGGTCGACCTGCGATGCCTATTATGCAGGAGAGAGGGTGACGCGCCGGCATGGCACGAATTTGCCTTTGATGACACCGGTGGAGCCTCCCGCCGATATGATGCACCAGTGACGGTCTGCGACTGGGATGATTATCGAGCCGGCCGGCACTTCTCGGCATTTGTGGCGATTGAGCCGTACCCGTATTTGTTTTGAGGAGGCTGAGGATGCCCCGGGTTACGGATAGAGAGGGTTGGGGGTCCGCGATACCCTCGGACGGAGTTTTCGTATGTCCAAGATGGGGTCCGATTGAGGGTGCGAGATCCCTCGGCTGAGCGGCTTCCACGAGCTTTCCGGCCTCGTCAGGTATGAAGGTATGGGTTCTCTTTCTTTTTTTTTTTTTACTTTTGTCTTTTCTTTTCTTTCCTGTCATCATTTCTCGCTTCAAGCATTTCGACGCTTTTGCTTTTGTGCGGTTTTCGGAGGTGGTCGTCGAGAAGGCGACGAAGCAAGTGATCGGAGCTAAGAGATTTATCAGGAGGATGGTCGCTTGCGGGGCTCCTCAGGCTAGAGCGAGGCGACCACGGCCGGCGCCTGTCAGGCGGGAGGCTTCCCCTATTCGTTCAGAGACTTCTTCAGAGACTCCTCTGTCTCCTCTCATTGATCCCCGCGCGGTGCTGCCTTCGGATCACGTCATTCTCGGGGATCCACACGGGCGAGGACACGTTTGGAAGCATGGTGGAGTCGTCTTCGTACGTCCGGGAATCCGGCGCCTTCACCTTCGGATATGATTTTTTCGCAGATCTTGGCTTGCCCTATTAGAGCGTGTCGGTTGGTCTGGCGAGCCTCTTTACGGAGACGAGGACGATTACGAGCCCGAGATCTTCGGGGCTCTGAGGAGCGGGCCCGAGTCGCAAGAGGGGCCGGGGACGAGGCGTCGGGCGCTAGGGATTACGATTGATTACCCCTTTTTTTTAGAGGCGATTTTACGAGATTTTGAGATTTATGGTAGGATTGAGATTTGTACAGCTTATGCACATTTTTTTTTTGATGTAATAATTTAGGATTACTGTTACCTACTTTTTTTTTTGCACACTCCCTTTATTTTTTTGAATGTAATAATTTAGGATTTTATTATTTTTTTTTTAAATGCAATGCAGTATGAATGCAATGTTGCATGAGCCTTGGTTCTTTGGCAAGGGTATTAGTGTTTGGTATATGGACTGGTTTGGGGAGATTTTTGCACGGGTTAGAGCAGCGGGACGGAATATTCCTCTTTTGGTGAAGCGGCTTGGTTTGTTGCATATTTTACGATGGAAAGCAAACATATCCGCGCGGATAGGAATGCATCGACATTGTCCTTTAATTTTGCTACAGATCTGGTCTCACTTTATTTCAAATTCAAATATCCTCTTCAACCTTCAGTTCAAACAGCCATTTTCGGGGAGAAAGAGAGAAAATCCATGGAAAATCTTAGAAAAGCTCCATCAAAATTGTCCCAAGAATCCCAAATGTCGTTTTTCAACAAATTCAAGGATTGGTCAGGAGATTATGCATGAGAGGAGGTCCTTCTTTGAAGAAAGGTATAAGGTGAAGTGCTTATGGTCTCTCGAGGAATTGATTCCGGATTACGGTCTTTTGAGGGCTTCTTCCTCATTTTGGGACACTAGGAGGCATGTCTTTTGCCTTTCCTTCAACGAGATTGTTCATTGTGGAAGAATTTTGGGCCTTGCTTGGAGGTCGGAGGTGGAAGAGATAGCGGTTCCTTTGCTCGGAGGGGCTTCTTTTGTTGACGAGATTGTGCATCCTCCTTCATCTTTCCCGGAGGAAAGCGCAAGAGTATGATCCGTGGTCCCGATCATTTTGATATTTCCGGTCTCCACGATAGGTTTAGGGGCTTAGGTTTGCTTGACGATGCATATTGGGATGCCTTTGCCCTTTGCATGTTCGGGACCTTGTTCATGGTCTATTCTTTTGGGATACGTCATCGGTCTCTGCTGGATGTAGTTGTTCATTGTCGCTTGGCGAGAGATGTCGTACCTTTGATCTTGGGGAGACTTTTCATGCTCTCGATAGAGTGCAGCTACCGGGAAGACGGTATATGCGCGGGGCGGCCCGTTCCTCTTGACTCTGTGGGCGATGGAGCGCTTGGGGATTCTTCGGGAGACTCTGATATGATCAAGCCTTGGACATTTGCCGGGAGAGGGTTCTTTGTAGATTTCGATGATCGGGGCTCGTGGGAGCGTTGGATGGCTGGTCGCCGGACGAAGATATCGAGATGGTCGGTGCCTTGTTGGCGGGTGGAGACTCGCGAGTGCTTCGGGACGGGTCTCGTGGTCATGCTTAGGGGCTTTCTCGGTCCGGCTTCTATATTCCGTCCTTGGTTACGAGACAGTTCGGCTTGGAGCGAGTTCCTTTGGAGGACTTTGATGATATAGCCACCGGGGTGGTGGCTTCCTATTTCTATGGATGATCCTTCGGTGTTTTCCTTTCTTTCCCGAGCATGGAGATATGACGTTTTCCTCCTCGGGTTATCCTCGGGCGTCAGAGCCGGTGTTCACGACCACTTGGTACTGGATTGGTACGAGAGGCATTTGGGGAGACTCGGATGGCTATTTTGAGGCGGCGTGAGGCCATTGTGGGTGCGGAGGACACGACGGTTTCGGAGGAGGAGGGCCGAGGCGAGGGCCAACCCTCGCGACGGGAGCGGAGATGGCGTGACCGACTATGAGGCTTACGTCAAGAGACGCAGAGGAGGGCTCCTATGCTACCGGCTAGGCTACGGGGAGATGAGAGATGACGCTAGGGCTACTAAGGCCACTGACGGAGGCTGGTTTGATAGATCTGTTCCTATACGAGCTTGGTAGGAGGAAGACCGACATTTTTCTGTTCGAGAAAAGAAGACTCGAAGGGGAAGAAGAGGGGAGAGGCCGGTTCGAGTGACATGGAGTGACTACGAGGTTTCGAGTATCCCTTTCTTGTCATGGCGAGACACATTAGTTTGATTATGTATCTTAGTTTTCTTTTAGCGAGGTTGCCGGTTGTAGGAATGAATCGAGCTTAGACTCATCAAAAAGTTTTTAACTTGTAATGAATATTTGAATTGCTTGAGTTTTTCGAGACGCTTTCATGAATTACGATCGATTGTATTGATGTCAAAGTATGACTTTTATTTGTGTTTTAGACCGAACCGTTTCCATTTGCCTACGTTCCCCTCATTTTGAGGAGCTCGGGTCTTCGTAGTTCAACTGGTCGATTTTGTTTTTGTGTTGTTTTTTTGTTTTTTTTTGGTGCAACCTGTTTTTACCTAGGCCGCCCTTTTCGGGTTTTCAACCTAGTTGGGTATTACTCTTTTAGCACTCCTTTTTTTCTTTTTTTTACGCGTAGTATCTGCGCGGCTTGTCACCATTCCTTTGGGTGTACAAAGGGATTCCCGTCGAGTGCGCAAGTTGCATGGCTCCTCGGAGAAGATCTTACGGACGACGTATGGCCCGACCCATACGAGGCTCCCATTTGTCGAGGGTTGACACGGGCGGGGGCTTTTCTTTCAAAACGAGATCACCTTCTCGGATCTCCCGATGCTTTACTTTCTTGTCGAAGGCTTTGGCCATTCTTCCTTGGTAGGCTCGGATGTGTTCCATGGCTTTCAATCGTCGCTCATCTAGCGGGGCCAATTCATCATGGCGACTGCGGAGCCATTCGACCTCGTTGATCGGCTTTCCGGCGGTATACGGAGCGAGGGATTTCCAGCTCGATTGGGAGCACGACTTCCATTCCGTATGTGAGGGCAAACGGTGTTTCCCCGGTTGCCGTTCGGCCCGATGTTACGCAGCCCGAGTGCCGGGTGTAGCTTCTCGGGCCAATCTACGCCTCGGACAACCATTTTCGGATGATATTTTCCGAGTCTTGTTTCTTTGCTTCGACGGCTCCGTTGGTTTGGGGCTGTAAGGAGATGACTTGTGACGGGTTATTCGAATTACGCCGGCGGCTGTCGCATTCCCCTTCGAAGTGGGATCCATTATACGAGATGATTTCGGTGGCAACCGTATCTGCATATGATGTTTTCTTTGATGAAGAGGGCAACTTTCTTTGAGTTGAGGATCTTGTAGGATTTTGCGAGCATCCTTTCCAGTTCCTTTGAAGAGATCACCAATCTGCGTCTCTTTAGGCTCTTGCGGTTCCCAGTTCACACTCGTCAAAATCTCTTCGGCGGCTTGGGCTCGATTTTCCTCTTTAGGACAACTTTGCTTAAAGATCCTCTTCTTTTTTTGTTTGATTTTTTTTGTTGTTTAATGTATACGCTTCTTTATCTAATGAATTATTATTAAAATTTTTATTAATTAATTCATCATTAGTTAAAGTGGCAATCAAGGGATACTCGAAAGGTTCGTCATTTCATTAAAAACGAAAAGGAATACGGCGCTTGCTACGGACTCGTAGTCTTCGGGCGTAAGGCCGTCGGACGACTCTAGAGACTCGACCTTAACAATGAAAGACTACTGAGGACTTTTCCTAGGTTGACACTGAGGGATGGGGGACCAATCCGAGGCTTGGTGATCATTTCTTCTTTGGTTGCGGACGGAGCACGAGAGAGTTTCCCGATTCTTTAAGCGGCATTCTTTGTCGGTGGCCTCATGACTCGGGAGGCTGTCTCCCTCGATCATCGCTACCATTTCTTTGGCGAGTGAAATCAATCGGATCGCTTTGGATCTCTTCCACAGAACAAGCTTCTTGCATGATTGGGCCATCCCGATCATACGAAAGACACGTGGCTTTGGCTTTCGGCACGGTCAATTCGAACTCGGGTTTCGGACCTTCGTGGGCGGTAGGAATTGTGGTTGTGAGCTTCTCGAGGCTGTTCCACTAGGTTGGGCACGCCTTTGAAGGTGTACTCACTCTTCATGGTAGTGGTAGCCCGGGTAGCTTGGGTAGGTCCGGGAACATTACGCGGACCGGGTTGGCTTTGGCTCCACGAACTTGTTGAGGCTATCCTGTAGCTTTAGCCATTCTTACGTAGAAGTGGGCTGCGTGATGTTACCGGGTTGTGTGGGACCCTTTACGAAGTAGTCGGCCAAATTAGGGCGAAAGGGAGAGATTTAGGGTCGTTGATCGGGACCCTTCTGTGGCGGCTTCAAATCTTTTTCCTTTTGCGGTGTCGGCTGAGGAGGCCTCATATCCCGGGTAGTGGCGAGTATTTTGTCCTTTCACCTCGATGAGTTTGTGAGTTCCTTGTTGGTGCTTCCCAGGGCCCAGAGGCCGGGTAGATAGCTCATCTTTCTCATCATTTTCAAGGCAGGGGGATCTTATCCAGGTGGTTGTCGAGATCTATGTTGCACACTTGGGCCTTGGGAGGCTCGGCCAGTGAAGCTCCCGTTAGCATGAGACCTTCCTCGTCATGTTTGATTTCCATAATAGGTATTCCGGCCGTATCTGTGCCCTCTAAAGTGACTAAATCTCAGTAAATGGTTGTCAAATCCCCATTCGAGGCGAATTTCACACCTTTGGTGGAGGCTTGAGCGACCCCTTGACTGATGCAGCGAGGTCTTCCCGATAAGGCATTAAAATTAATCGGGATGTCAATAACACGGTAATTCCACGGGTATCAATTTACTGTCCAAACCGAGAGGTCAGTAGCGACTCCAAGAATTTGCTCGAGATGTTGAGTCGTAAGCTTTGGCTGTGAGGGAGGAAGGCTTCAAGTACGTAGTCTTGATATCAAGCGAGCTCATGATCTTTGCTTAGGAAGAATGTTCATTTCGGACCCATTATCAACCGGGACCCGAGGGAGGCGTCGTTCATCCAAGCCCGGGCTGTGATGAAGAGAGGCTCGTTATGATCGGCCCCAAATTGAGGGAGGTCGAGATACGTGAAAGTGATTATATTCCCGTAATGGATGTTTCCAATTAGATGTACCACATCATCGGGAGTAGCATCAATAGGCACTAGAGTGCGAGCCGGGCTTTCTTCCGGCTTCGACTTATGGGGATAGGACGAAGTGAGTAGAGACCGAGAGGGAAATGTTGGCTGTGTTTGCTTATTTGGGTGAGCACGGGATCCTCTTTTCGAGTGCAGGAGTTTGTTTGTCTTAGCGTAGGGGCGGCGATCTTCTTTCGGTGTTTGATGCGTGGCCTTCTTATACGCCTTGGGATTCCACTTGGAAGATGCGTGGGATCGGGTCAACGGGTTAACTTCCTCCTCGGTTGTCTCTTGGTGGATTTCTTCAAAGTGCACTTGATGTCAACGGGGGGGAGCCTTTTTGGCTATTGGCCCTTTGGTTACGACGGAGTCTAGCGACGGTGAGGGTGAGCTATGCGGCCCCTTCTGGGCGGCCCTTATAAGCGCTTCCCAAGTTACGAGGCCTTTGGGCACACGGGGTTGTGTTGTTGCCCCTCGGATGGCCTGAGCTAGGGCATCCTCAGATTCACTCTCATGGCTGCCTTGCTCATAGTTATCATGCAACAAGAGTCGCTATTGTCGGGGCTCGGGGGTTTTTCGATTTCATCCCGGTATAGTGCGGCCATTACGGTTCCTTTACTGTAATACTCGAGTTGGAGATGATTATAGCATTACGTGTGGGAGGCGCATCCGGTATCATGCCAATTTCTAGGACTTCTACGAAAGGTGACATACATTCGGGAAGGTGACCTCTTCTTAGGTAACCACGACAAGGAGTGTTACTTTGTTACAGGGTGGATTTGATCTAACCGTGGTTATTTTCTCATTTGGGCGGATGGGAGTTAATTTTCCTCTTTCGATCGAGATCTTCGACTATCGGCTGGATCGGACGCTTTGAAAACCCTTTCCCCAAAGCATGGTAGGCAGTGTTGAATTCTAAGACATCCACGTGCTCAGATCCAGGAAACTTCATGGCCTTCATGTCCTCGGTTTCATATTCGTCTCCCGAAGTGTCTTCGTCGTCGCTTGCTGACAACCAACCATTGTGCCTGGTGTAAGTGCTCCAATTTGAGTTGGTAGCTTTTTCGTTAGAAAGTTAACGAAAGTTTTAACATTTCTAACATTTCTAACAATCTCTAACCTTTCTAACCAAGCAAGGGTAGGTTAGGGTTTGCTATTTAAAGTTAAACCAAAAAAGGAATCCAAAAAAGCAAAAGAATTAAGAAAATCCCGAAACAGCAAGTTGAAAAACAATTTCTGCTGATATTTTGAAAAAGATTCTTCTGTTCAAAGCACGGAGCGGCATTTAATGCACCGAGGCACGTTTCTGAGGACCTCCGCGCGGACATCTTTGAGTTTTCAGAGGGCCTATAAATTAAACCCTCCTCTCTCGGTTTACGGACACAACTTACTCCAGGCAGCGAAGTTACGGCGAAATATAGAGAGAAAGCAGTGGGAATCCTTAGATTGCCACCATTTTCTCTTGAATCTTTCCCAATCAAATACCAAACACACCAAACCTTGATACTCCTCAAGCCAAACACCAAATCTTGATGCTCCTCAAGTCAAATTCCAAGCCTAGGAAGATAGGGTGTCACCGTTGGTAAAGCCCTCCTTCTCAAACCCCTACAATTCTCTTTTGATCTCTTGATCATCTTGTTCTTCTTACTTTGACTTATTTTATGTCTAGTTTAACTTGAGTTTTGACCTAAGATGGTCATCTTGAAGTTCATCTTCATGAATGACCATCTCAAGTGGTCCACATTTTAGATCTTTAGTCAATTCTTTCTCCTTGGTTTCATCTTTACAAAACCCCTTTCCCTTTGCAAAGGACATGTTTCAACCCCATAAATTCCCCAAGGATGACTTGAATATGATAACCACTTAACAAAAGGTAGTGGTATCAAGTCTAGGGATGAAAATGGGGTGAACATAGATGCAAATCCCCCAAAAATCACATTTTCCCTCAAGAACATCTTGCTGTCCAGTAGCATTGTTCTGAGATCTCAGTCCATTTTCCTATTTTTGGACCCAGTAAAACTTGGAATTAGATGTTTACTACAAAACACTTTTTGTAGCCAACATCCAGAGCTTTCCAGACATATTTTTATTTTATTTTTTTAGAGACTAAAACTCCTTTTTTCAATTTTTCTTTTAGAGGCCAGTTCATCAGCTTCTGGAAATCCAGATTTCACATCTGAGATTTCCAGAAGGTTTTGACCCCTCAAATTACTTCCAAAATGGAAAGTTCCTTTGTATAAACCCTATTTAGGGTTTTTTGAGCAACTTTCATTCTCGGACTTTCCCCAGATTCTGAAGTTTTGAAGCCTTTAAGTCCATTTCAAAGTCAAGGGTCAACTGCCTTCTTTCATTCTGGCAGAATGGCTCTTCAAATCCAAAAATCTTTTGAGTGCCAAGACTCGACCCAAAAATCATACCAAAAATCTTGGGGATTTTTCAAAGTCTTATAAAGAGTTCCCCATTTTTTTTTTTCTCAGTTTCAACTCATTTTGGTCAAAACACACACACACACACACACACACACACACACACAACAAAAGGATTTCAAATGTTTGGAAGACTCGTTTACGAGGCGCGTCGGGTGCGCACTAACGTCCTTCCCGACGCGTAACATGACCTCCCGAACCTAAATCTCTGATCTCGGGCTTTTTTCAAAGTTTTGACCCTCAAAATAAAAATGGCGTGGGGACTCCGTTTGATTTTCAAAAAAATCGGGTGCATCACGGTGGCGACTCATTTGGGGATGATTAAGCTTTTCTAAAAAAAAATGATATTTGGTATATTGGTGGAAACCATTAAACTTCCCGTTATCGCCTCCTAACACGAGTCGGGGATAAATTGTGGTCTAACAATCCCACGTACCGGTATCATTATTTTCAAAAAAAAAAAGAAAAGCTTTTTAGTGTCAAGCTTCCGTCTCAACATTTGAAAATCCTTTGCTTTGTGTGTGTTGATTTTGCACCGGTTTTCGTGTTTGTTTTTGGCCGCCTCGGAAAAGTCAAAATTTTGACTGTCGGAATAATGTCCCTAACTGTCGGAATTTTTGTGCTTATGTGTTCATAAAATTTTCAAAAAAAAAAATTTCAAAAAAAAAATTCAAAAAAAAAATCATGCATCATGCCTTTTTAAGACACATAAAAAAAAATTTCTATTTTTCTCAGAAAAAGAAGATAGACTGCTTGCACACTACGCGCACGTGACCTTACACTTTGCACACTACGTCCCCTAACCCGGGAAATCCTTGTCGCGGTCCGTTTGGTCTTATTACGCCTCTCGGATGAGCACGGGACTACCCGAGCATCCCGTGGAGCCTCGTGTCGACCATGCACTTATACGTGACACACTTTGTCCGAGACCCGGTTGGTTTTTAGTGCAGTGCATGTGTCATGCCTGTACGTGTATAGACCTTTCCTTTCAAGCCTTTGTCGGCATACCGACTCAATATCTTTCGGGGACCCTAATCAGTCGAAGTTCTGCCGGTTTTCCGCCGCTGTGAATGTGTGCCCAAAATTTTTGTTTATTGGAATTCACGCGAGTTTGAAGACATCCGGTTTAATTTGAAAAACGGAGTCGCCACGCCATTTTGATTACCTCAAAACTTTGAAAAAAAGGTTTTATGGGTTCGGAGGTTAAGTTACCCCTTGGGAAGAACGTTTGGCGTTCACCCAAAGTGCCTTGCCGGAGCAAGTCTCCCTAGATTTCATTAATCGTGCTTGCTTGCGTGCTTTCTTTGTGTGCATGTGTTTGAGAGTAAAAGGGGGAAATGTCCCAAGTTATCTTCCGGACGTACAAACCATTTGTTGGTTGTCGCTCGGGATTCCTTGGAATTTATGTATTTGGGATTATGATCCCGTCCTCATCTTGTGACTTGTGATCATCGCATTTTAAACCTCGGGACCCTCGGGACTTGCGTGATCGAGAGAATGACTCTCTTTGTGGTCAAAGATGAGGTTCTTTAGGAAGGAATGTCCTTAGCCCATCAATCCTACGCTTTAAGACGGTCGAGCTCGTATAGAGGCTTCATACTCTTTCTTAAGCGATAATTGGAGATATAGGGTTCAAGGTTGTCCCTTTCTAAAGAAATCATGAAACCTTTAATGGAAGGAACAATGTAAAGATAAGAACTTTACACCGGTCCATTCCTAGGTTGTTAATGGGGGAATGGGGGAACTGCATGTAAAAATGATACTTTAGTGAAAAGATGACATTTTTGGGTTGCAAAGGATGCTTTTTGATTTAAAGAAATGATCTTTATTGCAAAGGATGCATTTTGAATGTAAAGACATGATTTTTATGCAAAGGATGCATTTTTATTGAAAAAGATTGTATTTTTATATGCAAAGGATGCATAAAGATGACATTTTTATTGGAAAATGGGGGTTTTAGGTGCAAAGGATGCACCTTTATGGATAAAGACTACATTTTTAATGACAAAGGATGTCTAATGCATGCAAAAGGGAAGGGGGAATATGAAGATATGATCTTTAATCTACCAAGTCCCAAGCAATATAAAGGTAATGTAATGAGCAATTTATAAAGTAATTAGGATGCGAGGTTAGGGCGTGCGAGGTTACCAATGGCTTCCTTCTTCTTCGGGCGGAGCTAGGAGGAGAGATTGGTCTTGGATCTTCAAGGAGGAGGGAGGGAGCTTCTTGGCCTTCTTCTTCACCTTCTTGGATCTTCAACAGCCTCTTGGGAGTATTTCTTCGTATTATGTGTGATGGTGGATGATTTTTGTGTTGTTGTTGTTGTTGAAATGGGTAGGAGGGCTCTATTTATAGGCGATGCGGATAAGGCTAATGAAGCCGTGCGAGCTGCGAGCTCTTTGCAAATGAGGCCGTGCGGCATTATCCACAATGACTCGGCATTCTAGAACCATGCAAGGTGGCATCATTCTAGAAGCCTCTCCCTAATTAAGAAAAACGTGTTTTCTTAATTAGGAAGGCTCCTACAGCTAATTTAAATTTGGGTTTGTTCGAACATTCAGGAACACTAGGAAGGTCGAGGGAATTACCAGGGAAATTTACCGAAATGTCGGGAAAAGTAAGGAAGGCATGAGCCAGATTTGGGTACTTACGAAGCCCCTCGGCAACGTCACTTGCGGGGCGAGTGGGGTTGTCGATAGAAAAGGATCCGATCGGCGAATGCCGAGACGGATTGGGTGACCAAGGTGGTCGAGTGGTGAACCTTTTGGAAGGCTACCTACGTATCCGGAGGAATCAAGCCGAGCCGTAGTTCGGAATTAGGATCCGGCAGGGAAGGAAGAAGAGAAACGGTCTCTTCTTTGGGAAAAGAAGAGTAAATGACCTAGGAGGTCAAGCAAATGATCCTACGGGGATATGCTAGGAGTGACCCAGGTGGTGGTCGGATATCGAACTTCTATGAGGGGCGCTTTATCAGCGAGGAGTGACAAAGAAACGGGGTGACCAAAGTGGTCGAATGGCTGGACCTTTTATAAAAGGCTACCTACGTATCCCGGAGGAATCAAGCCTTGATCGTAGTTCAAGCATCACTAGATAGTTAGGAACGATATCTAGGATCCTTGAGATTTTGACAATTCGGAGGCGTCACTTTGATTTGACAATTCTTGGAGGATGTCACGATTGACAATTCTTGGAGGATGTCACCTGATGAAGTTAGAACTTGGGACGCTATCTCTTTATGACGGAGATAGAGGTAATTTAAGTTGGGAAACTTGAGCGTACGTCACTATTCGCGGATAGTGGTATCACAAGTTGAAATGACTTGGGCATTCGTCACTATTCGCGGATAGTGGTTGCACAAATTGAAATGACTTGGGCATTCGTCACTATTCGCGGATAGTGGTAGCACAAGTTGAAATGACTTGGGCATTCGTCACTATTCGCGGATAGTGGTTGCACAAATTGAAATGACTTGGGCATTCGTCACTATTCGCGGATAGTGGTAGCACAAGTTGAAATGACTTGGGCATTCGTCACTATTCGCGGATAGTGGTTGCACAAGTTGAAATGACTTGGAATGACTTGGGCGTACTTCACTATTCGCGGATAGAGGTAGCACAAGTTGAAATGACTTGGAATGACTTGGGCGTACTTCACTATTCGCGGATAGAGGTAGCACAAGTTGAAATGACTTGGAATGACTTGGGCGTACTTCACTATTCGCGGATAGAGGTAGCACAAGTTTAAATGACTTGGAATGACTTGGGCATACTTCACTATTCGCGGATAGAGGTAGCACAAGTTTAAATGACTTGGGCATTCGTCACTATTCGCGGATAGTGGTAGCACAAGTTGAAATGATTTAGGCATGCGTCACTATTCGCGGATAGTGATAGCACAATTTGAAATGACTTGGGCATTCGTCACTATTCGCGGATAGTGGTAGCACAAGTTGAAATGACTTGGGCATTCGTCACTATTCGCGGATAGTGGTAGCACAAGTTGAAATGATTTAGGCATGCGTCACTATTCGCGGATAGTGATAGCACAATTTGAAATGACTTGGGCATTCGTCACTATTCGCGGATAGTGGTAGCACAAGTTGAAATGACTTGGGCATTCATCACTATTCGCGGATAGTGATAGCACAATTTGAAATTGATTTGGGCATTCGTCACTATTCGCGGATAGTGGTAGTACAAATTGAAATAACTTGGGCATTCGTCACTATTCGCGGATAGTGGTAGCACAAATTGAAATAACTTGGGCATTCGTCACTATTCGCGGATAGTGGTTGCACAAATTTAGAGTTCTGACCTAACATTATTTCATTCTAACGGAAGCTAAAGCTTACGACGTTATTTCTTTACTAAAGCTAGATGACTTTATTTCTTTATGACGGAAAAAAAAAAAACAGAGACTAAAGAAGTAAGGACTCGATGATTTTTTGTAAAGAAAGTAGGACGTATCCTGATAATTTTTGTAAAAGAAGTGAATTAAAAATGCCAAAGGCAAATAAAATGAGCCACGAGGGGGTAAATTTGTAAGATAAGCCTCGGGAGGCACTGGAGGGAAAATTTAATTGAAAATGTTTGAAAATGCCAGGGGCACAAAGGGTAAAACAGTCCTACGGGGGACAAAATTGTAAAATGAAGCCTTCAGGGGCAAAATTGTAAAAACAAGCCATAGAGGCCTATTATGTCGCACGACATAAGAGGCCCATTTGACAGATTCATTAAAAATGCGCACAGTCGCCATTTGAAAATCAATTGAACTTGAAATTGAGAGGGAGGCGACAGTGAGAAAAGAGAGAGCGACATCAGAGAGGGAGATTCGAGGGATATTGAGTGAAATCAAACACTTCTTAGTCCGATTCCATTGAAGAATGCCTCCTAGGCTCTATCCGACCAAGAGGGCTTCTCAACATGCCAACTTAGCTACTCGGAGGAAGGGGGTGCAAAGGAATCAACGGCCGTTTCTTCCGGAAGCACCAAGAGGAGATTTCTACCCACAGCTCGATGAGCATACTTCGGATGTCACGAAGAAGGAAGAGGTAAGAAACCTAGGGTTTCTTGAAAAATTTTCAATTTGGGCGAAATTGACTTGAGTGATTTTTTTTAAGTGCTATTGATACATGAGCGGCATGTGAACATAGATGAATCTAGGAAATGTAATGCGTAAATGCATGCCATAAATTGATCCATTTTGTCCTACTTTTGCTTGAGATGATTTCAAGACATAGCACGAAATATTAATATTTGTGCCATGTTTTCTTGCAGGATTGCGCACCCGTGGCTCCCGAGGTGATTGGCGAGCTATGGGGATAGCTTGCTGGGTAGCGTGAGGCAGTGGACTCGCCTAAGGGCATGATTTACGGCTGGCTGGGCTAGGGCAATTTTTTGAGATGGCGAAGGCCATCGGGGCACTCGAGAGGAGTGTGGATCTAGTGAGGGCATTCGAGAGAGTTACGGTGGAGACCACTCACTCATTTCACTTCTCTTGGGGATGAGGCACGAGTCACTCCGCAGACTTTGCGGTCATCACGGGACCGCCTTACTGGATGAGCCGCTCTACATAGAGGAGCACATACGGGAGTTGAGCCCCAAACGAGTTGATGATCTTGATGTGGCTTATTATGTCGCACGACATAAGAAGCAGCTGGGCTAGGTTTGCGCGTGACATAAGTAGCTTTGAACCCGAATTTTTCATGCCCTTTGGCCTTGGACTGGGGAATTGCCGACACGGGTTGGAATTGTGTGACCAAAAGAGGTCACCTACCTGGCCTCCTTGGGACAATGGCAAGAGATATTAGTCCCTCCCTATAAGGATGGAAACGGGGTGACCTAGGAGGTCAAACAACCAATCCTTCATAGAAGAAAGTGCCAAATCAAAAGAGATGACCAATATGGTCGAAATTGGACTCTCATGAAGGCTTACGCACCATTGGAGAGTGGAGGAAGAAAAAGGTGACCAAAGTGGTCGGATGGCTGGACCTTTATGAAAGGCTACCTACGTATCCGGAGGAATCAAGCCTTGATCAGGTTCAAACTTTACCTAGACAGGTTAGGAATGATGTCTAGGATTTTCGACGTTTTGACAATTAGGAAAGCTGTCGCTTTAGAGTTATCTCGAAGGCACTTTTTGGGAGAAAATGTTATCATTAGCAATTGGCACGTTACTTGAGCCTAGGGGTGATTTGTTTTTTTTTTTTTATGGAAACATGGAAGGGACTGGGTGTAGATACACATATGGAATGTATTTGGGAATTGTTTGAGACGGGGTTTCAAACGGTGGGGTTGTATCCCTTGGGTGCGGGCTGAAGGCTGTTCTTTGTTGTCAACGTGGGCGAGAATTCCTTCTTGGGCTGAGACTGGGTTTAAACCTCGGGTCTTGACTAAGGTCCTTTTTCTCACACTCTGGCATTTGAAGCTGATGATGACAAGCTTTTACAATCAAAGACTAAAGCAGATGTTGAAGTGACCAAACCTCTCTTCTAGGGATGGATGCGACTTATCGGAGCCCCGATCTGAGGAAAAACTTTCTGCAAAGCCCTATGTCTTATTAAAGCAAGGAAAGATCCTTTCGTTGGCAAAGCCGGTTGGACGGGCGAGTAGGCGAAGTCTTAGATGACTTAGTGAAGCCCGGTCCCGACGACCTAACAAAAATCCCAATATGATTGTGCTGCGAAAGTGATCTGAGAGTTGATCGACCAAAAGCTGAATCCATCTAGGGACCTAGTGAAGAACCGTCTGAACCCCAAACATGGCTAAAGAAGCCCCGAGTCTAAAGAAATGGCTTGGCAAAGCCCCAGAGACTTAAAGAGTTTCAAGGCGACCCTAATGCGAATTGTAGCGAGAAGAGGGAAAACCTATCCTTTTCCTTCCTTTTTTTTTATTTTCTTTTTTTTTTTTTAGTCACTCAGTCAACCTTAAGAAGATGTGGACGAAGAGAAGAACTTTTAGGAAGATATATACATGCAGGGGCATATTTTTCGAAGAGTGGGAATAGATCCCGATTTTTGTGTTATTTCGACGGCCTTATTCGATGTAGGCACAAAACTCGCTTTGGGTTTGACTCTTTTGAGAGAGTATAAGCGTAGAAAGGTTGGTAAAAGTGTATGGAAGCCCCTGCTGATAGAAAATTAGTGTTTAGCTCTATCTTTCCTAAAATGTAGAAAAAGAAGACTTGTCAAGACATCTGAAAACTTGCTTTATTTACAATGATCACAAGATTGCTTAAAACCCTTTATTGATGTTCGGGTTATTCAACCGCTAATTTCGATATGAACAAACATTCTTATTAATCATGAGGAGAAAGTCAACCAATGTCGCGGATCAAGGTTGGCTGGGTGTGAAAGAAAGGTTTGTGTATAAGGAGGTCATTGATGAGACCGGGTTTTCGGGATTTGTTGTGTCCATGGAGAGGTCATTTGATGAGACCAGGTTTTCGGTAATTTGGATATGCTTATGACCGGACCATTGCTTTGGTTGCCTACGTTCCCCTCATTGTGAGGAGCTCGGTCGCCGTAGTTCGGCCTTGGCCTGACTTGTTTTTGGGAAACGGGATTTGTGGTTCCTTTAGTGAAAAGGCTAGGATGAGAAGACTGGATGATGAGGCATGGGCCTCGGAATGATTCCTTGACCAAGTCATTCTTGGACAGTTTCAATTGCTTTCCTCGATTCTCGTCTTTCATTGGGGGAGAAAAGGACTTGCATATGCCTAAAGGCTCATGAAATGCTTCGCTTTTGCTTCGACCGCCCCCATTGTTATCGACAACTTTCATTCTTTGAGCTTTGATTTTGCACTGTCCGTCAAGCTTTTGATGGGCGGTCTTGGGTCCTTGGCCTCATTTTCTTTTTCTTTTATTTTTATGTGCAACTTTGTTTTGCCTAGACCGCCCTTTTTTGGGATTTTCACTTAGCCAGCATTACTCTTTTTGCACTAAGATTTTTCTTCTTTTTTTTTATGTGCAACCCCATTTGTTTTTTGCCTAGATTGCCCTTTTTTGGGATTTTCGGTCTATTTGGGTATTACTCTTTTGCACTACACACATTTTTCTTTTTCTCTTTTTTTTTTTTATTTTCTAGAGCACCCGAGGACCAAGGCGAGCCTGCTTGAACATTCTTGATACCCTTGAAGTCTAAGCCAAGCCCCTAGGTTGTTGTCGACACGGGGTCAATCTTTCGGCCGAGTGGCCTTTTTGTCGTTCCTTGATGTTGTCGCCGTCGTTGACTTGGTCAAGATGAAGGTGGACATGGTTTGGGAAAGTGTATGGCTTTATGAAGGCCTTTTGTGGGGTAAGGAAAGTGTATGGCTTGATGGCATTAGTTGACTTTCTCACACCGATTAATCAGAACGTTAATTATTTCGAGAGATTGTTCGTTGAGCAATGCAAGTGATCATATAAAATAAAACCATTTCATTAAATGTAATGTAGGTGTGCAAATAATGTCTTAAGTCTAGTAAGAAAAGAAGAAGACTCTTTTATAGAAAATTGAAGATTCAATACAATGTCCGTAGAGGACTTAATTGAAAGGAAAAAATACTAGGACCTACGAAGGTTGACCGAGACTATTTTTCTTTTTCTTCCTTTTTTTTTTTTAAGGATAGGTAAAACCTAGTCTAGCTACTCTTCACGGTTGGGTTTGCGGGGAGCTTGAGCTTTCCTTCGTAGATCGGCCCATTTGAATTTCTTTCTTCACTCTCCACACTTGTCCGTCACATGACCATAATGCTTGTGGTACTCTGCATGAACTTGGCCTGTCAACTCTACTTGGGTTTCTTGGCTTATGATTCTCGAGAGGTGTGAGAAGGCCTCGTTTCACCAAATCGTTGAAAACTTTGCTCATGGGCATCCCAAAATCATCAGCCGACGTTTCGACCTTGCACTTCTTGAATTGACCTCTTGTCATAACTTTACGTCTTTGGCCCATGGAGGTTCTCAAGCTTCCCATCTTCTATCAACTTTTGGATCTCATGCCTCAAATAGGTGCAATCATCAGTGTCGTGCCCATGGTATTGATGGAAAAGGCAATGCTTGGACTCATCCAACCGAATACTGGGGTTCCTGGGCTTCCAATTTTCCAGTGGCTTTATCAGTTTTTCTTTCACTAGCTCTTCCAGAATCTTGCTTAAAGGCATCTCCATGTTGTCAAAATGAAAGGAGCGGAGTTTTTTGGGGACCTTGTTGTTCTCGAAACTCAGATTCCCATTGTCCAATTGGTTCCACTGTTGGATTTGGCTGAAGGAAGCTGTGACATTCTTTCCTTTGTGAGGCACTGGTGCTGAGCCAGGTACGGTTCTGCTGTATTGGGTTATGCTCGGTGGAGTCATTTCTGGCACGGTTCGACATCTTGGGTCAAGGGAGTATTGATACTCATCATGAGGTCAAGCTTCTCTTGCATCTGTTTCACTTGCTCCATCAATATTGCCACATAGGGGTCAACGGGGACTCTTGGGCTATCGGAACTCGGCAACAGTGACTTGTAGTAGCGAACCCGACGGCTGAATTCATTAAGTCCGGTAGGTAAGTAAAAGCTCGGTTCATCCTTCGGCAACTCATGATCGCATTCGGGCGGGTATAGGGGCTTGAACATAGCCACATATCTCAAAGCGATTATGTGAGGTTGGAGCATAAGCGGCAGGTATTGAGACCGAGGGATAAGTGGGGTGAAATCCAATCCGTTACGAGAAGCCGAGGGCAATGGGGCCACGATGAGCTGGGATGTTGGAAAGGACCGAGGAGAAGTGGTCCTTGGCAAGGGATCATATGTGGATGGAGGAAGGTATTGGTTATAGGCTGGGGGAACTGAGATGGCTACTTCTGGAGTCTCATCTTCGACCACTACCAGAGAACTGTTGGACTCAATTGTTACTTGGATTCCATTGCGGTGAAGAGCACCGATAAGCAATGACAGCTGTTCTTCATGAACCTTCTGGGCATTTTCCAAAGCCAGGACTAACTCTTCCTTCCTAATCATCTGATTTCCCATACCCTCATTTGTTTTTACGTCCAAATCTGCCATTCTGACTCTCTGAGCTGATGAACTGTCTGAACTGAAAAGCCGCTGACCCAGTACTCTCGCTCACTTCTTTTTTGCTGCGGGAAAGGGATAGGCAAGGTTTAGACTCGGGGATAGGTAAGGTTTAGACTCGAAGGATAGGTAAGGTTTAGACTCGAAGGTAAGTGTTTAGACTGAAGGCTCAAGTAACATGTCCTTATCGCTTTAACTTTTGCTCGAAACGCATTTTCTCCTAATCCTAATTGATCGGAAAAGATGAGACCTTGAAAGGCCAAGATTGGAAGTAGAGATCGGACCGAAGGGGGGTCACGATTAAGGATTTGACCATGAAAGGTCGAGTCGGGAAATCGGAGATCGGACCGAGGAGGTCTCGATTAAAGATTGACCATGAAAGGTCGGGATAAGAAAATCAAAAATCGGACCGAAGAGGTCTCGATTAGGGTTTGACCATGAAAGGTAGGGATAAGGAAAACGGAGATCGGACCGAAAAGATCTCGATTAGGGATTTGACCATGAAAGGTCGGGATGAGGAAATCGGAGATCGGACCGAAAAGGTCTCGATTAGGGTTTGACCGTGAAAGGTCGGAATAGAAAATCGGAAATCGGACCGAGGAGGTCTCGATTGGGGATTTGACCGTGAAGGGTCGAGATAGAAAATCGGAAATCGGACCGAGGAGGTCTCGATTAGGGATTTGACCGCGAAAGGTCTGAATAGAAAATCGAAAATCGGACCGAGGAGGTCCCGATTAGGGATATCAGAGATAGGAAAATGCAATTATGATTACATTAATTGTTCAAATTTACTTAAAACAATGTCTTTTATTTATTTCTATTTGGTTGGAAAAGGGGGTTTGCCCTTCTTTTTCGCAACTACTCTAGATCCTGGATCAGTGGGTTCCGTCACTACGTCTATAAGCCCCTCGTATTCCACCTCGTATTTCGACCTCCCGGGGTGGACGGCCCGGGCGAGGGTCCTATAGGGCACGCGGATCCCACCGACCGAGAGTAAAGAACGCTCCTATCGGGCCTAGCGGGTCATAGGACCTTTCAACGCACGAGCGATGCGGATTATAGTCAAGGCAATACCGGGAAAGTCTCGTCTCTCTGCCTTGATGGATCTTTGACAGAGTTTCGCTTGAGCGAAGGACGGTTTTTGACTTTCGGTAATGTCCGAGAATATAATAGGCATGGGTCGGGCGGCAAAAGCCGGATGACACAGTGTCACATTGAACTTCGTTGCATACGCAGTGCGCGAGTCGGAATCGAAGTCAATGCCGGTCAAGATCTTGCCAATTTTTCCTTGTCGAAATTTTGGCAGAGCTTCGCTTGAGCGAAAGATCTTTTATTTTGGCAAAGACTTGGTCTTGACTCTTACGCATTCCGTGCGGGTCAAGGTCAATAGTCAATATCGGAGTCAAGATCCCACCGATTTTTCCTTGTCGGAATTTCGGCAGAATTTCGCTTGAGCGAAAATCTTGGCTTCCGTTATGAGCTAAGGCTTGACCTTTACGTGGGTATGCAACTGGGCTATATGACACGGACTAGACCAAAAACCAACCAAAAGTCACGGTTTTTTGAAACGTGTGACACGGACTGTGCATTGGTCGACACCGGTTTGCCATGGGGAGGTTGGGATGATTCCGTGCGCGCCGGGAGCATCGTAAGGCTGTCCGTGGCTGCAGTGGAACCACCCTCGGGTTTGAAGGACGTGCGTGCAAAAGTGTACGGGATATATCGGAGTGCGCGTAGTGTGCGGTCTCCTAAAAATGTTCCTTTTTGAGTTAAAACAGAGATTTTCATAAATGTGTTTTAAAGGAATGATTTTCGGGACGGGGAAAATGCAGCACATAAGCACGTAAATTTTCTGGGAGCCCCAGTCAGTCATGGAGCTGAATAGCCCCAAGCTGCTAGGACTGCCAGATTAACCATGATTTTTCCTGGTGGAATTGCCACTGAGGTCGTATGGTCAGAATCCTATGAGGATTAGCCGTACGACTGCATGGATCAATTTTCCAGGTTCCACTCCTTTTGCTATTTTTTCGGGTTATTTCCCGTTTCAAAGTATGCACAGATTCCAAGATGCAAATGATGCAATGCATGGTAAAAGAAAGCAAGCACGATTAATGAAATCGGCGATGGGAGTCTAACCCGCTCAAAGGGAAAAGCTTTCTTCTATTTTTTTTCAAAAATTTTTTTTCGAAAAGGGATACTGGTACGTGGGATTGTTAAACCACCTTGTTATCCCAAGCCCCGGGTTAGGGAGCGATACAGGAAGGGTAAGTGGGGTCCACCTATATACCAAGTATCGATTTTTGTTTTGAAAATAAAGCTTTTCTCCTTTGGGTTTCCCCAGCGGAGTCGCCAAACTGTGAATGTGTGCCCAAAATTTTTGTTTATTGGAATTCACGCGAGTTTGAAGACATCCGGTTTAATTTGAAAAACGGAGTCGCCACGCCATTTTGATTACCTCAAAACTTTGAAAAAAAGGTTTTATGGGTTCGGAGGTTAAGTTACCCCTTGGGAAGAACGTTTGGCGTTCACCCAAAGTGCCTTGCCGGAGCAAGTCTCCCTAGATTTCATTAATCGTGCTTGCTTGCGTGCTTTCTTTGTGTGCATGTGTTTGAGAGTAAAAGGGGGAAATGTCCCAAGTTATCTTCCGGACGTACAAACCATTTGTTGGTTGTCGCTCGGGATTCCTTGGAATTTATGTATTTGGGATTATGATCCCGTCCTCATCTTGTGACTTGTGATCATCGCATTTTAAACCTCGGGACCCTCGGGACTTGCGTGATCGAGAGAATGACTCTCTTTGTGGTCAAAGATGAGGTTCTTTAGGAAGGAATGTCCTTAGCCCATCAATCCTACGCTTTAAGACGGTCGAGCTCGTATAGAGGCTTCATACTCTTTCTTAAGCGATAATTGGAGATATAGGGTTCAAGGTTGTCCCTTTCTAAAGAAATCATGAAACCTTTAATGGAAGGAACAATGTAAAGATAAGAACTTTACACCGGTCCATTCCTAGGTTGTTAATGGGGGAATGGGGGAAATGCATGTAAAAATGATACTTTAGTGAAAAGATGACATTTTTGGGTTGCAAATGATGCACTTAATTTAAAGAAATGATCTTTATTGCAAAGGATGCATTTTGAATGTAAAGACATGATTTTTATGCAAAGGATGCATTTTTATTGAAAAAGATTGTATTTTTATATGCAAAGGATGCATAAAGATGACATTTTTATTGGAAAATGGGGGTTTTAGGTGCAAAGGATGCACCTTTATGGATAAAGACTACATTTTTAATGACAAAGGATGTCTAATGCATGCAAAAGGGAAGGGGGAATATGAAGATATGATCTTTAATCTACCAAGTCCCAAGCAATATAAAGGTAATGTAATGAGCAATTTATAAAGTAATTAGGATGCGAGGTTAGGGCGTGCGAGGTTACCAATGGCTTCCTTCTTCTTCGGGCGGAGCTAGGAGGAGAGATTGGTCTTGGATCTTCAAGGAGGAGGGAGGGAGCTTCTTGGCCTTCTTCTTCACCTTCTTGGATCTTCAACAGCCTCTTGGGAGTATTTCTTCGTATTATGTGTGATGGTGGATGATTTTTGTGTTGTTGTTGTTGTTGAAATGGGTAGAGGAGGGCTCTATTTATAGGCAGTCTGGATAAGGCTAATGAAGCCGTGCGGCTGCAGGCTCTTTGCAAATGAGGCCGTGCGGCATTATCCACAATGACTCAGCATTCTAGAACCATGCAAGGTGGCATCATTCTAGAAGCCTCTCCCTAATTAAGAAAAACGTGTTTTCTTAATTAGGAAGGCTCCTTACAGCCCTAATTTAAATTTGGACTGTTCCAGAACATTTCCGGAACACTAGGAAGGTCCGGGGAATTACCGGGAAATTTACCGAAATGTCGGGAAAATTAACCGGAAGGCATGAGCCAGATTTGGGTACTTACAGCCGCAGACTTTGACCAAGATATTGACCGGCGCCTTGACTTCGGCTCTGACTGGCACAAATTATACACTGACTCCCAGCATTGACACTGAGTCATCAAGGATTAATGAATATTCCATGCCTAATTACGGCTTAAATGACGACAAGTCAAGATCAATTGTGGACGCTTATCAGTCCAAATCATGCCGACTTTTCGTCGAGCCCTCGGACATGATCTTGACTTTTGACGTCAGCTTTGTCCGTAATTTACATCGAATGCTCGTTAAGACTCGATTACCCGCCAGACTTTTAGGATCGTTTTTCTTTCGGTCGGTGGGACCCGCTTGCCCTATAGGACCCTCGCTCGGGGCATCCACCTGGGAGGTCGAAATACAGGTGGAATACGAGGGGCTTATAGACGTAGTGACGGGGCCCACTGATCCAGGAATCAGAGTAGTTCGCGAAAAAGAAGAGCAATCTTTTCCAACCGATTAGGTTAATAAAACATGTTTTAAGTAAACATGAACAAATAATCGCATGTTGCATGAGCCAAAAGCTTAGACACCTACCCTCCTTCCATTCCCAGACATCTGAACCCTAGTGTCTTTCCCCCGCGACTCCGCACAAAGGTTGGTTTCGGGCACCGGATCACCGTTTAATCGGTTGGGAAGAGTCAAGCGCATCATCGGCTTCACCGTCTTTTCCGACTCCGAATTTTAGAATGTACGCATCAACTGGTAACGATGGGGACAACGTCACTCCGCCTCCGGGACTCCTCGAGACGAACAACGGTGGAATCGGCTAGCCGAACGGATGAGAGTGCGCCGGGAAGCACGGTTGAACGGCCTTATGGAGGCTATCAAAAGCCATGGATTGGCCGCCGGTCTCAACCCGGATGGCACCTTCACGGTGGAAGAAGAGGAAGACCACAATCCCGCTCTTGGTCAACCCGACTACTCCCGGGATGCCACCACCGACCTCCCACGGTACTACCACGAGCCCATGCTCCTCGATCCCTAGGTCGGCCGGCTCCCCAATGAGACCACTTTGGATCCATGCGGCTGACGGACGAGCCGGTTCGCAATGCCTCGGTGGGGACAAAGTCGGTGCGGAATGCCTTCCCATGATTGGGGATACCAGGAATGCCACGGCAAATTGGGATCCCGCCTCGGTTTGGGACCCATCAATCCGGACTTTCGCGGCAACGGTTTGGAATGCCACCACGGTTTGGTTCGGGGCAACGGTCGAGCCCCTCCTCGAGAATGATGCTAGCTCGGTTGCTCCTCATACGGCTTCCGCAAACCCATTTCTCACTCGGGGTTCAACGGGTTACCAAGCCCCCATCTCCGTTTCATCGGAATCACCGGGACCACAGTATCCTCTCGGTTATGCATCCTTGCCACAACCGGCCATGCAATTCAACAACCGGGGACGGCGGCCCGCACTTAAGCCTACTTATGGGCCTCGCTCAGGAAATCCAAGCCATCGGCTACCTCGAGATCTGCCTCCATCTTCTCTGCCGATTGGAAGCCAACGGCAAGTCGGCTGGGTTCTATCCCTTTGCCCAAGCTCCTACCTACACTCCCCGGGGTAATTTGGGCGAGGACGAGGTTTTCACCTATGCCCGGAGTATGGTATTCCTTCCACCATGCACCACTGACTAGTCCTCTTCTGGCTCAAATATCGGCTCGGGAATTCCCGCTCCACCTTTGGATCCCCAATTGGCTTGGTTTATGGAGCAACACAAGGAAATGAAAGCACGAGATTCTGAATTGACCGCCAAAAAGAACACTTGCTCTTCGGCCTACGAGATCCCGACTCGATTGTCCCCACTGCCTCACAAGTTTGTGATGCCCACTCTGGAATTGTTTGACGGGAGTGCATGCCCTAAAACTCACTTGGACACCTATACTTTGGCAATGAAGGCTAAGGGATGCACAAACCAGCGGTTGGCGAGATTACTTTAGTCTCTCTTTGAAGTCGGGGGCTTTGAAATGGTTTTTCCGATTGCGGCACTGAAGCTAGGGCTACTTGGGAACAAATTACCGGTACTTTCACGAGATAAGTATAAAGCCAACTTGGAGTGGGAGACAAACGAGTTGACCTGCAAACAACGATGCGGCGCCACAATGAGAATATTGGGGATTTCTATAAGAGATGGAACTTAAAGCTCGGTGAAATGGCCATTCCTCCCTCGACGAGGAGCGATTAGACATCTTTCGGTCATGCTTGAAGCCGCATTTGAGAGCTTCCCTCGGCCACTTCCCCTACGGCCGACTTGCGTGCAATGGTTAATTCCGGGCTAAGTTTGAAAAGGCTTACAATCGGCGGCCATTGCTGCACAGCCTACGGATATCGGGCTCCTCCCTCCAAAACTACTCTCACTTTCGCTAAAGGCAAAGAGGCGATCGGCTACGCGGGACGGGGGCGTAACAATGCCACTTCCTTTGTTCCCAAGAAGCTGATGCATCCGGATCCCGGCTCCAAGACTTGAGAAACTTTGGGATGCCTTTGAGTGATATCTTCAGAGGTTTGGTGAGAGAAGGTTTGCTCCGGCCTTTGGAAAATTATCGGCCTAAAAACCCCAACGCTCCTTTGGATACCTCCAAGCATTGTGCCTTTCATCGGTACCATGGGCACTGACGGATGATTGCGTCCCCCTGAAAAAGGCCATCGAAGGGTTGATTGAGCAAGGGAGGTTAGAGATGCACGAAGGACCTAATACTATCAATAACCCGCTCCCTAACAACATGAGTGTCAACATGATCGAGTTTGGTGGTTCAAGCCTTGTGGGCACAATGGAGTTTGACTCGTCCCTTTGCAAGGTCAATGAACCGGTCATCGCGAGCAATGAAGATGGTTGGATTGAGCAAAAAGTTGCCAAGGAAATCTGATGGAAAGGTGCGCAATAGCTCCGTCTCCGGCGTCGAAGAATAGATGCACGGTTCAACGGCAAAGAGCGGCTAGGCGGGGGCTACCTATCTTTAAAATAGTCTTTTGAGTCAACCTTCGTAGGTTCTAGTACTTTTCTTTCACCTAAGTCCTTCCTGGACATTTGTCGTTGTAGTCCATTTTGGACATAGTGGTTAAGTGTCTAATTTTTAATATAAGTCTTTTTTCTTTTCTTGCTAGACTCGAGACATCACTTGCGCACCCACGTTACACTTAATTGAAATGGTTTTATCCAAAATGATCACTTGTCTTTGCTCAACCACTAATTCTTCGAAAATGATTAATATTTAAACTAATCGGAGTGAGAAAATCAATTGATATCCTTCCCAAATTGGGGCTTACCAACTCCCATCTTGCATCTCATATGCTCACATCCCTTTCATCATCATCATCTCGTTGCTCGATGAATTTGCATGGATCTTTTCTCATATAAAGCTTAAGCAAGCAATGAAGACTTAATCTCGTTTAGGTCATCCAGTAGGGATTTGCGGTTGAAACCTTTCACCCATAGGAAAACCATTACCTCACCCTTACTAAACACTACCCTCTCATTTCAAGATCGGCGTGTTTTGAAACCCGGTTTAGCCATCATTTTTGCTCCATACTGAGAGAAAGTCCAAGCGAGCTCGAGAAGTTAGCTTCGAGAATCGGCGATGCGCAAATTATCTCAAGCCATGAAGGAAGGACAAAGATAATCCTCAACTCCTCAGGAAGCTTTCCAAGTCAAAAAAAAAAAAAAAAACAAAAAAAAAACAAAAAAAAACAAAAAAAAAAAAAACAAAAAAAAACAAAAAAAGAAACAAAAAAAAAAAGAAGGATTTTAAAATCCTCACAATCTCGGATATAATTCCAAGCTCCTCAGGAAGCCTTCCAAAAAAAAAAAAAAGAAGAAGAACTCAAAAGTCCCCGAGCATCTCAAGAAGCTCTCCAATGATCAAAAGGAGCCTGAATTCTCGCAAGATCGCAAAAAGTTGTCGGTAGCTCGAACTTCCTCTTATCATTACCTTAAACCAATCCCAAGTCAGCCTTTCAATTTTAGAGGATACTCCCATCACCATTACCCTTGCCCTTGGCCAAGTCAAAATACGACCTCTCATTCTTGGAGGCAATCAATCTTCCTCGCCATAGATTTCCCAAACACATCCCCTTGAGCCAACCTCTCATCTTTAGAGGTTCAGTCAGTAAAAGGCCTAGCCGACCTCTCATCTCAAGAGGTCATAATCTCCCAAATCACCCGATAGCCGATCGAAGCCCGGAAACCCAACTACAGTCCCTACCGGATAGCAGTTTCATTCTAATATCCTCGATGTCAGGATCAAATTAATGCTTCATTGCTTGCTTAAATTGGAATCTAATCCATTTTGGTTCAAAATTACCAATCAAAGATTGTGCAAATTCAACCCTTCCCTTCATGTGAGCATATTTCATTTCTCCTCACAAACACTTGCCGTGGATGTCCCACTGGGGCTTCGCATCCGTGTCTTTCATGGACACTCTAAGGGGATATGTTATTCAATCCTCCAAATCCTCAAAATCCCCAAAGGTCCTCAGACCCTCGAATTTCAACATTCATTCTCTTTTCATTCGGGATAAGCCCGAACTACGGCGACCTGAGCTCTTCATAATGGAGGGAACGTAGGCAACCAGAAATGGTCCGGTCGAAATCACAAACAAATCTCAAAAAAAAAGAAAAAAAAATCCGGTCTCATCAGGGATCGTCCCTATACACTTTCCGAGCTTGATCCTCGATATCAGTTGGTTTTCTCCTTGTGATTAATCAAAATATTTGTTCATATCAGATTTAGGAGTTGAATAACCCGAACATTAACAAAGGGTTTTAAGCAGCTTTGTGATCATCATGAATAAGACAATTTTTCAAGTGTCTCGACAAGTCTTCTCTCTCTACATCATAGGAAAATAGAGCCAAACACTGTCTTTCTGCCAGCAGGGGCTCCCATACACTTTTCCACACCTTGTAACGCTTATACTCTCTCAAAAGAGTCAAACCTAAAGCGAGTGTGTATACACAAAATTGGGATTCATTCCCACTTTTCGAAAGATGTGCCCCTGCACGTAAACATTCCTGAGTCTTGTCCATTGACTGGTTGACTAAGATCTGAAAAGATGGGTGCCTCCTTGGTCACATGATGACTCTGTCTGCAATAGGACTGCTCTGTGTTTCTTCACGATGGGGCTTGCTAAGCGGTCCTCCCAGGTTCTCCTGTATCAGCTCTTTAAGATGGGACTTCTATAGTCATCCTTGGGTCCACATTGCGTTCTTCACTACGAGATAGATTCGCCAAGTCACTTCTTCAAAATCCGGACTTTGCCTACTCAGGATCCGGGGGCTTCGTCAAGACGGTCTTTTGGACCCAAATTTTATCAAGAAAGAATTTCAGCTTCAGAACTTGGTACACGGCAGCCTCCCGTAGCATCGGAATTCAAGGTCAGGGTTTCTCCCGGCATTAGCAATTCCATCAAATCATTCTCCAGATAAGGTTTCGGCCGAGGTCACAGCTCACCCAAATGAAAGAAGCTTCACTCATATCAACGTGCCCTAGAGCCTGTCAGCATCAGCTTCAAATGACCAAGATTGAGAGAGAAAATTCCAATCAAGACCCGGGATCCGAATCCAATCTCATCAAAATTGAGATCCATGTGATACTGCTGACAAAACCTCACCAACAACCGCTGTTTAAATCGCGATCAAGGGTTCTCATCCCCCACATGCTCAAAATCTGTTCCAAACAGTCTCCAGACACATACATAACCATGCATCCCCACAAAAATCTCCCAAGGGCTCATGTAGCATGCACAAAACTTGAATCAATAGGAAAAATCCTAAGTGAATTGAAGATCATAAATCATAATTCCCTGTCAAAAGCTTAGGCCAGGTGCATCTTCGAAAGCAAGTAAATGCATCATCTCGCAAACATATGCAGTGATACTCTCACAATCATTTTTGGCTCTATGAATGCATTTGTCATCATGAATGTCATATATGCATCTTCCTCTTCACTAACGAATGCAGGAATTCAAACGTGAAATCAAATCCCCCTTTTCGGCAAGAATGATCTTCACCAAAGTCGACCTCCAATGTCCACAAACGGATGAAGACAGCCTCCAGCATCTACAGTTTGGCAAAGACAAGCTCCGGCGTCTGCAACTTGCTAAAGACGACCCCCAATGTCCACAAATGGATGAAAACAGCCCCCAATGAAGACCACCTCCAGTGTCTACAATTCGGTCAGAGACGCCAAGTTCTCGAATACAAGTCGGTCAGGGACGCCAAGTTCTCAAAATGCAAATCGGTCAGGGACGCCAAGTTCTCAAATGCAAATCAAATGCCAGTTGGTCAGAGACGCCAAGTTCTCAAATACAATTCGGTCAGAGACGCCAAGTTCTCAAATACAGTTCGGTCAGGGACGCCAAGTTCTCAAATGCAAATCAAATGCCAGTCGGTCAGAGACGCCAAGTTCTCCAATACAAATCGGTCAGAGACGCCAAGTTCTCCAAGGCAAGAAGGTCAGAGACGCCAAGCTCTCCAATACAAATCGGTCAGAGACGCCAAGTTCTCCAAGGCAAGAAGGTCAGAGACGCCAAGCTCTCCAATACAATGCGGTCAGAAACACCAAGTTCTCAAAAGCAAGAAGTCCCAATGTGAATACAAGCTCAACCACCTCTACAAGGTTGACGATCACCAGCAAGATGCAGACTCAACCAAACTCCTCCTTCAGGTCAAAATGCTTCCAAAGACAGCAAATCGTCGGCGAAACCGTCCCATGAACGGCAACTTAACAACTCTTCATCAACATCGGTAGTAGCCTCAGTCCTTCCGGCAACTACAGGTAAGCACAGCACAGGTATGAAAGCATATCTTAGTCAACTACTTTTCTAAAAGAACATTATCATCAGATCATAGGGCGACTTCCCCAAAACAGTCAAACCATAGGGCGACTTCCCAAAAATAGTCAAACCACGGGGCGACTTCCCAAAAATAGTCAGATCATAGGGCGACTTCCCAAAAATAGTCAGATCATAGGGTGACTTCCCTAAAATAGTCAATCCCTCGGGTGACTCCCAAATACAGTCAATCTCTAGGACGATTTCCCTAAAATAGTCAATCCTCGGGTGACCCCGGTCTGAGTCAATCCTTGGTCCATCCACTTGACCGACATTGATCACCTTTCTTCCCGATGGTTCTCGTAAGCCCGAGTCTTCCCCAGCAAGAACAGCTTCAAATAGCCTCCATCAGGTACCGAACCTCAACTTAGGTTCATACTCCTGAACTAAGTTTCCATTTAGGTTCATACTCCTGAACCGAACCTCAACTTAGGTTCATACTCCTGAACTAAGTTCCCATTTAAGTTCATACTCCTGAACCAAATCTCAACTTAGGTTCATACTCCTGAACTAAGTCTCCATTTAGGTTCATACTCCTGAACCGAACCTCAACTTAGGTTCATACTCCTGAACTAAGTCTCCATTTAGGTTCATACTCCTGAACCGAACCTCAACTTAGGTTCATACTCCTGAACTAAGTCTCCATTTAGGTTCATACTCCTGAACCGAACCTCAACTTAGGTTCATACTCCTGAACTAAGTTCCCATTTAGGTTCATACTCCTGAACCAAATCTCAACTTAGGTTCATACTCCTGAACTAAGTCTCCATTTAGGTTCATACTCCTGAACCGAACCTCAACTTAGGTTCATACTCCTGAACTAAGTCCCCATTTAGGTTCATACTCCTGAACAAGACCTCAACTTAGGTTCATACTCCTGAACTAAGTTCCCATTTAGGTTCATACTCCTGAACCAAATCTCAACTTAGGTTCATACTCCTGAACTAAGTCTCCATTAGGTTCATACTCCTGAACTAAGTCTCCATTAGGTTCATACTCCTGAACCGAACCTCAACTTAGGTTCATACTCCTGAACTAAGTTCCTATTTAGGTTCATACCCTCTCAAAAGAAATTCAGGCGGTTAAACGTAAGACCGAGTGCCCCGAGAAAGATAACGAGATCCCGTATCTTTCATCAAAATCATTCCCGGCAGTTAAACGTAAGATCGAGTGCCCCGAGAAAGATAACGGATCCCGTATCTTTCATCAAAATCATTCCCGGCAGTAAAACGTAAGACCGATTTCCCCAACGAATACGTCTGATTTTCCCCAGCAAAGCCAACGAAATCTCGAGTAAATTTCGAACTACGGCCGGCTTGATTCCCACTCGGGATACGTAGGTAGCCTATCATTAGGTCCAGCCACTCGACCAAAATGGTCATCCTTTCCTTCGGCAGCAGACGTAAGACCGATCCTTTCAAGCAAAGTCCACCAGAGGACCATCTATCCCCACCATCAAGGTTCGAGACACCTAAAACGCCATCTCTAAGGTTCGAGGCACCTAAAACGCCATCTTCAAGGTTCGAGGCACCTAAAACGCCATCATCTTCAAGGTCCGAGGCGCCTAAAACGCCATCATCTCCAGGTTGATACCTTAAAAACAATCATTCCCAGGGTCAAAGACCCGAACTACGACCGGCTTGATTCTCATTCGGGATACGTAGGTAGCCTATTGAATAGGTTCAACCACTCGATCACTTGATCATCCTATCAAATATGGAGCCTTACTCTTATCGACGACCCCGCTTCCTTCAAAAGCACCGTCGCCGAGGGGCTACTGTAAGTGCTCCAATTTGAGTTGGTAGCTTTTTCGTTAGAAAGTTAACGAAAGTTTTAACATTTCTAACATTTCTAACAATCTCTAACCTTTCTAACCAAGCAAGGGTAGGTTAGGGTTTGCTATTTAAAGTTAAACCAAAAAAGGAATCCAAAAAAGCAAAAGAATTAAGAAAATCCCGAAACAGCAAGTTGAAAAACAATTTCTGCTGATATTTTGAAAAATATTCTTCATGTTCAAAGCCTGGAGCAGCATTTAATGCACCAGGCACGTTTTACAGGGACCTCCGCGCGGACATCTTTGAGTTTTCAGAGGGCCTATAAATTAAACCCTCCTCTCTCAGTTTACAGACACAACTTACTCACAGCAACGAAGTTCTGGCGAAATATAGAGAGAAAACAGTGGGAATCCTTAGATTGCCACCATTTTCTCTTGAATCTTTCCCAATCAAATACCAAACACACCAAACCTTGATACTCCTCAAGCCAAATACCAAATCTTGATACTCCTCAAGTCAAATTCCAAGCCTAGGAAGATAGGGTGTCACCATTGGTAAAGCCCTCCTTCTCAAAACCCTAAAATTCTCTTTTGATCTCTTGATCATCTTGTTCTTCTTACTTTGACTTATTTTATGTCTAGTTTAACTTGAGTTTTGACCTAAGATGGTCATCTTGAAGTTCATCTTCATGAATGACCATCTCAAGTGGTCCACATTTTAGATCTTTAGTCAATTCTTTCTCCTTGGTTTCATCTTTACAAAACCCCCTTTCCCTTTGCAAAGGACATGTTTCAACCCCATAAATTCCCCAAGGATGACTTGAATATGATAACCACTTAACAAAAGGTAGTGGTATCAAGTCTAGGGATGAAAATGGGGTGAACATAGATGCAAATCCCCCAAAAATCACATTTTCCCTCAAGAACATCTTGCTGTCCAGTAGCATTGTTCTGAGACCTCAGTCCATTTTCCTATTTTTTGGACCCAGTAAAACTTGGAATTAGATGTTGACTACAAAACACTTTTTGTAGCCAACATCCAGAGCTATCCAGAAATATTTTTATTTTATTTTTTGAGTGACTAAAACTCCTTTTTTCAATTTTTCTTTTAGAGGCCAGTTCATCAGCTTCTGGAAATCCAGATTTCACATCTGAGATTTCCAGAAGGTTTTTACCCCTCAAATTACTTCCAAAATGGAAAGTTCCTTTGCATAAACCCTATTTAGGGTGTTTTGAGCAACTTTCATTCTCGGACTTTCCCCAGATTCTGAAGTTTTGAAGCCTTTAAGTCCATTTCAAAGTCAAGGGTCAACTGCCTTCTTTCATTCTGGCAGAATGGCTCTTCAAATCCAAAAATCTTTTGAGTGCCAAGACTCGACCCAAAAATCATACCAAAAATCTTGGGGATTTTTCAAAGTCTTATAAAGAGTTCCCCATTTTTGTTTTTCTCAGTTTCAACTCATTTTGGTCAAAACACACACACACACACACACACACACACACACACACAACAAAAGGATTTCAAATGTTTGGAAGACTCGTTTTACGAGGCGCGTCGGGTGCGCACTAACGTCCTTCCCGACGCGTAACATGACCTCCGAACCTAAATCTCTGATCTCGGGCTTTTTTCAAAGTTTTGGCCCTCAAAATAAAAATGGCGTGGCGACTCCGTTTGATTTTCAAAAAAAATCGGGTACATCACACCTGGCTCCCATGGGCTCATTTCCGGCATGATTGTTCCAGATTGTTTCCGGATCTGGGGCCTCAATTGACTCTTCACTCTCGTCATCATCATCATCATCGCTGTCATCGGAATCTTCTTCCCATACTACCGGGATTTCGGCGGAGAGGGAACGCCGATCAAACCCGTTAGGGGAATATGGGTGCGTGCAGCTGCAGAAATTGTCATATGCTCCCATTCCCGGAAGTGGCAATTGTGACTCAGATTCTCCTCCCAGAAACTGCGGGGGAAGAGTGAGAGGGGGTGGCACGTATTTGACACCAGGTAGAATGTAGAAGGGTTCTTCCTCCTCTGATTCTTCAGTTTCACTGCCTTCGGGGTCGTATTTGACTTTTCCAATAGCCAGTTTGTGGAAGTGTACTAGCTCCAGATGCTCTTCGGCCTCTTTCTTTGATAAGCCCAGTACAGGCGCTCGCCGGAAGCTTTCTTGTTCAATTCTTCTCGATTTTTCTAACCATCTTGTGTAAATGGTCCTCTCATGTTTTGACCGGAACAGCCCCAACTCTTCGGTATTGGCCTTCCCTTCATCCGAGAAATAGCGGGCCTCATATTCTTGCAAGGAGTCTCTGACATGAGACCAAGATGGGTTGATTCGTTCAATATCCTCAAGGTGAGGGGAATCCGAATTCGGGATCCTCGACGAGGTTGGCCACGGGTATTTGGGGACCTTCATCGGCATCTTCCTGGGCATGCGAAGATTCTCCGCATTCAATCATGTTTACACGATTATGGTTCCTTGGCGAGAGGATTTTGATCTGTATTAGGCCCCTCGGGGCCTTCCAACTTTCCTTGCTCTATCGCCCACTGGATTGCCTTTTTCAGAGTAAAGCGGTTGTCGGTTAGATGTCCATGAGCTTGATGAAAAGCACAATACTTCGTAGTATCCACGGGAGCATTCGGATTCCCCGGGTTGGAAATTCTCCAAAGGCCGCAGCAAGCCTTCCTTCACCCGATCCCCTAAAGATGTCATTCGAGAGGCATTCCAAAGTTTTCGAGATTCATGACCCGTGGTCCGGGCTCATTTGTTTTTCGGGAGCAAAAGGAGTTGTGTTATTACATTCTGTCCCGCATAGTTAATCATTTCTCTTGCCTTTGGCGAGAGCAGGCGATGTTTGAAGGAGGAGCTCGATATACGCAGCGGGCGCAGCGACCGGTTGCCGATTGTAGGCCTTTTCAAACTTAGGCTGCAGAGTTAACCATGGCCCGTAAGTCTCGAGTATGGGAAGTGACCGAGGGAGGCTCTCGGATGTGGTTTCAAGCATGACCGGAAGATGTCCGGTTGTTCCTCTTCGGAAGGAGGGATGGCCATTTCACCGAGTTTCAGATTCCACCGCTTGTAGAAGTCCCCAACATTCTCATCGGAATGCCGCTGCTGTTGTTTGTAGGTCAACTCTATTTGTTTCCCACTCCAAGTTGGCCTTATATTTCTCTGTGAAGGCATTGGTAATCTGGTCCCACGTAGTCCCGGCTTCGGGTTTCAAACGGAAGAACCACTTTAAGGCACTTGGACTTCAAGGATAGGCTGAAATAGTCGGCTAGCTGGCGATTGATGCACCCTTTGGCCTTCATCGCCAAGGTATATGTGTCCAAATGGGTTTCGGGCATGCGGTCCCATCAAAGAGATCCAGATTAGGCATCACGAATTTGTGGGGGCGAGAGGAATAATGGAGTCCGGTGCAGAGGCAGGAAGGCGAGCTTCTTGGCGATCGGTTCGGCGATACGCGCTTTCATTTCCTTGTGTTGTTCCATGAACCGGGCCAAGTGAGGGTCTTGTGGTGGAACCATGGCATTCAGGCTAGTGGCTGAGCTAGAGAGAGGAGCTACCACTGGAGGCAGACTGGTGGAGGGAACGGCCGATCCGGGGACGTAGGTGAAAACCTGTCCTTGGCCCAAATGGCCCGGGGGAGCATGAGTAGGAGCCTGGGCGAAGGGAAAGAACCTTGCCGCTTCTTTGTTGATTTTCAGCGGCAAAGTAGGTGGAGGCAGCCCCGATGTAGCCGGATAACTTGGATTTCAGTGGGGCCCGTAAGTAGGCTTAGGTGCGGAGTTGCTTTGTCACATTGTTGAAATGCATGCATTGGGCGAGGCGATGGCTTCGTAAGAAGTCATGACGTGTTCTCGACATGTGTCAACGCGGGACCATGTCGAATTCTTAACGCATACTAACGAGAGTTATGCCGAAATTTCGCCACCAAGTGACGAGAGGCCATGCCATATTTCCAACTCGAAAAAAGGAGAGGTCATGCCCGATTCTTCCAGGGTTTTTACCTGCAAATTGCGGTCTCGTACAATCAAACGTACTTTTGACCCTCTCTCCTCCCGAGTTTAGACGTTGACTTGGACTTGGTTTTGAAAACCCCGAGTTCGACTTGTTTTGGCTCGTATGCCCATAGGTTCGTTCTCCCTTTCGATTGGTGGGTTCCACGTGCCCTATAGGACCTCTGCCGGGATTGTCCGTCCCGGAGGTGCAATACAGGTGGAATACAGGGGGTCTATAGACGTAGTGATGGAACCCACTGATCCAGGAATAGCGTAGAATGCGAAAAAAAAGGTTTCCCCCTTTTCCAACCATTCCTAGGATTAATAAAAATCATTTTTATAAAAAAGAAAAAAATATAAAAAAATAATAAAAAAAGAGCATGTGCATGAGTCCATCCTAAGCCTATCCTCTCCCCTACCCAAAGCCATTCTCTCCCCTTTCAGCGAGCAAGTATTGGGTCAGAATTCCGGGTGGTCGGTTAATCAGTTTCTCTCCAGTCAGGGAATCATTTCCAGCAGTCTCAGGAATGGCAGATTCGCAAGTTTCAGCTGGTTCGGGTCCGAATGCGGGTGTTGATCCAGCTCAGAATCAGAATGCCAGTCAAAGTGTAGGGCTAGATCGAGGTCAGAATTCGGGACAGGATGTCAAAGATTCTAAATTTGGATTCCCTCGCAGCTCTGAAAGCAGTGAACAAACCAATCCTCCCTGGTCTCACTTTAGCCGTTTCTTACAAGAATATGAAGATCGTTATTTCTCAGAAGAAAAGAAAGCCGATACTGTGGAACTGGGGCTGTCCAGGTCAAATCACGAGAAAGTCATTTACACAAGATGGCTGGAACAATCAAAAAGAATCGAGCAAGAGAGCTTCAGACGAGCATCTATATCCTACCCGGAGTCAAGTACATACCTCCCCCTCTCACTCTTCCCACGTAATTTTTAGGAGGAGAAGCTGATTCGCAATCACCTCTTCCATCCTTGGGGGCCTACGAAAATCTCTGTTGTTGCACATGCCCATCCTCCCCTTTCGGATATGATCGGCGCTCTATTTTTGGCTGAAGTTCAAGAAATGTGGGATGACAGTTCCGATGATAGCAATGAAGATGATGACAACGAAAGTGAAGAATCAATTAAAGCCCTAAGCCCAGAATCCACTCAGAACGATAGTGCTGGGAGCGACCTCATGGATGCAGGGCATAATGGTTGGTTGCACACGGCTGATCGTGATGATGTGCCACCTAAATTTTTTTCCGAAAGGGTTTGCTTTTGTTGTTTTTGTTTCTTTGAAAACCAATCGAAAAAGAACGGAGTCGCCACGCCATTTTTGTTTTAAGGGCCAAAACTTTGAAAAATGCCCGAGATTAGAGATTTGGGTTTGGAGGTCATGTTACACGCCGGGAAGGACGTTAGTGTGCACCCGGAATGCCTCGTAAAACGAGTCTTCCAAGCTGAAAATCATTTGTGTGTGTGTGTGTGTGTGTGTGTGTTGGCCAAAATAAGTTGAAACTCAGAAAGGTAAAAATTGGGATATCTTTTTAAGACTTTAAACTGATCCCATGATTTTTTGGAAGATTTTTGGGTTGAGATTTGGTACTCAAAAGACCTTTTGAAGTTGAGAGTCACTTCAGCCAGAATGAAAAAGGCAGTGGACCTTTGATTTTGAAATGGATTCAAGGGTCTTAAAACTTCATAATCTGGATAAACTCAGAGAATAAGAGTTGTTCCAGACACCTTAAATAAGATTTTTGCGAAGTAATTTTCCATTTTGGAGAAGATTTGAGGGGTCAAAACCTTCTGGAAATCTCAGATATGCAATCTGGATTTCCAGAAGCTGATGAACTAGCCTCTAAAAGAAAATTTGAAAAAGAGAGTTTTACTCACCCAAAAAATAAAGTAAAAATATTTCTGGAAAGATATTGATGTTGGCTACAAAAAGTGTTATGTAGTAAATACCAAATTCCAAGTTTATCTGTGTCCAAAAATTAATACAAGGGACTGGGATCCTGGAAAATTGCTACTGGACAGCAACTTCTCAAGAAAGAAAAGATGATTTTAAGGGGGGGTTTTGCATCCATGCTTGTCCCCATTTCCCTAGGTTTTGGTTAGTGATCACTTGACATTTTAGTGGTGAATCAACTATACCAAACCATCCTTGGGGTACATTAGGACTAAGCACTTCATTTGCTTGGGAAGGGGAATTTTATCCTTTGAAAATGAGATTTGATGCTTGAAAATGGTTTTTAGGGTTTTGAAGATGCATTTGCAAGAAAATAAGAACACATTGAAGAAAATGTTGATCCTTGTAGAGGATCATCCATGGAGATGAACTTCCATGGTGATCCTCTTGGATCTAGGGTAAGAAAATGAACAAACTACATTTTGTAGTTTGAAGATGCATGCATGGATGAGAGATTTAGGGTAAGAAGAGGGAGGTTATACCTATCTTCTTTGTATTTTAGGGCTTTGGCTTGAATATATGAGTGTTTGAGGCTTTGAATGTAAGAGTGAGTGGGTTTGATTTGAGTGAGTGAAAGTTGGGAAGATTCAAGAGAAAAAGGTGACAATTCTTAGAGAATTCTCACTGTTTTCTCGAGTATTTTCGCCAAATGCTGTGAATTGTGCTCTTGTTCCTCCTTATTTTTGTGACTGGAGGGCTCAATTTATAGCCCTCTGGAAATGACAGACATGTCCGCGCGGATAGGATCAGTCGCGTGCACTGTTCATTAAATGCTGCTTCAGGCTTTGGACACAAGGAATAATCTTTTTTAAAATTCAAATTAAACAGCCAGATTATGTTCCAGCCATTTCTATTTTTGGTTTTTGACCATTTCTTTTGCTTTTTTGATTCTTTTCCTTGGTTTATCCTTAAATAACAATGCCCATTTTGCCCTCACTTTGTTAGAAAAGTTAGGATTGTTAGGAAATGTTAGGAAATGTTAGTAATTGTTAGGAATGTTAAAACTTTCGTTAATTTTCTAACGAAAATACTAACAAGCTCAAATTGGAGCACTTACAGCGACGACGAAGAGTCACCAATAAACGAGATAACAATGGAAATCGACCCCTATGAGGAATGTTTCTCAAGATGTGACTGTGGCCAATGCCCGAACACCCCGGAGGACGAGCAGCAACCTAACCCCGCTGAAGATGAATATGAGTCCGAGATATTGGAACACAATGTCCCCTACGGAAAGCTAATCGGTGAGTGGAAGCAGTTCATCGAAGCGTTAGTTGAAAAGGCCGGATTCCAGCCTCCGGCAGATAACGAATTTGTGAACGTCATTGGATCCCTCTCTTCTTCGCCCAGAATGGACGGCATCAAGGCTGTAAGAGTCACCGCCGAACCCCTTGATCACACTGAGTGCCTGGAATCACTCAAAAGGGTTATCGATTTGGAAGCTACTCCCGTTGCCTTTATACCTATGGACCCGCACGACGCCTTCCTAATTGCCCCAATACCCGGGAATGGACCCCGAGTACTTCTCATTTGGACTCAGGTAGCCCGAGCCACGACATTGGACCAAAAAAGCGGACATTGTCAATCTTTCACTTGCGGCTGCTCAGCCTGCAGGAATGAGAGAAAATTGGTATACGGAGAAATGGAAATCGACAGTTAGAAAGTTATAGAAGTCTCAGAGGATGACTATGTAACCGAAGACATGAAAGCCATGGATTTTGCTGGGGCTGAGTACGTGGACATCATGGAGTTCAATACCGCTTATCATGCTTTGGGAAAGGGATTTTCAAAAGTCCAATCTAAGAAAATGGTTGAGGATCTGTTAGAAAAAGGAAGATTAACTCCTGTCCTCCCCGATGAAAGGGTAACTATTGTCAGATCAAGCCCACCTAGTGGCAAAACAACAATTCTCGTCAGAATTACCAAAAGGGAAGTCACTTTCCCCGAGTGCATCTCAGCTTTGAGGAAGGTCTTAGATACCGGCACGATGTCCAATACACCTCCTGCACAAAATACCACAATCATCTCAAACGACGAGTGTTACAAGAAGAGTCCAAGAATGCTGCATGATACAGGGAATGGAAAGGAAAAATCGCTGAGCCCTGGAAGTAGTAGCTCTCGCTGCATAATAGCTTTCACAAATTTTGACCTCCCCCAGTTCGGAGCTGATCATAACAAGCCTCTTTTCATCACGGTCCTGTTAAGTGAACATCTTCTTCCCCGAGTTTTAATTGACAACGGGTCTCGGTTGAACATTCTCCCGGCAAGAATCATGGGCTTACTCGGCATCAAGTCTACAAATTTGAAACCTTCCTCCCTCACAGTTAAAGCATACGATTCAACGTCCCGTCCAATAATTGGGATTGCTACTTTAGACCTGTGGTTCGGTAAGAAGATGGTACCCGTAGAGTTCCGGGTTCTTGATGTCCCACCAACCTTTGACGCTCTGTTAGGAAGGCCATAGCTGCATCAAGTCAATGGGATCGCTTCAACTCTGCACCAGTGTGTCAAGTTTGTCCAAGATGGAGAGATAATCACCATTCGTGGGGACAGTGTTACCACCGAGCTCGATATGGGCACAGATGTCGCAGCTTTGTTTGAGGAAGCAGATTTATCAAAAATAATCGGGGCTGATCCACTGATGGAAGTACCATTGATTGATTTATGTGAAGAGACACCGCCAATGACAGGGGCTCTTACTAAAGATCCTTTCAGCATGATTGACCTTCTAACCGGGGATGATTATGTGCCTGCAACAGATTTTCCTACTGGGAAAGATTACGTGTCAGTAATCGAGTTTGATGGGGACAAAGAAATTGATCCGCGCACCTTCGTCAGCACCTCAGAGATGCCGCTCCAGAATTGGGCTTCCTTCAAGGGACCGATCGCTAGCCGGGAGATTATGATGGAAAAGCTCGGGCTGACCCCTCGTCCTGGTGTGTCTGAGTCTAAGTCCACCCCTGTAATCCTAAGTCAGTCCTCAGAGTCTTTTGTTATCGAGTTTGAGTCTCTAGATAGGTCTGATACTCCCACGGCTGATGATCATCGCCGTGTCTTTAACTCTGTCTTCCCTTTTGCATTGAATGAAATGGTTGACCTTTCTGCGTATCCCTTAATTGCCAACTTAACAAATGATAAGTTAACTAAGACAAATCTTAATGACATAAAAGTGGTTAATAATGATTTATTTGAAGAGGACACAGACTTTTTAGATGAAAACTTTTTAAAAGATAATATAAAGCAGGTTTTTGACCGAGACGACAATCGGGCCCAAGCTGCCGATGAGGTATTAACTACAGTGAATTTGGGAACTACTAAAGAGCCCAAAGAGACACAGATTGGCAGTTTCTTCACTGGGAAAGAACGGGAAGCCCTCATTGATCTGCTCAAGGAATATGTGGACGTATTTGCCTGGTCCTACAAAGACATGCCCGGGTTGGATACTTCAACTGTTGAACACCGAATCCCCCTGGACCCAGAAGCCAGGCCAGTCAAGCAGAAACTTCGCCGGATCAAGCCAGAATGGTCTCTCCAGGTCAAAGAAGAAATAGAGAAGCTTCTCAGAGTGGGTTTCATCAGAGTGGTCGAATACCCCAAGTGGTTGGCCAACATAGTGACGGTAACCAAGTCGAATGGCAAAGTCAGGGTTTGCATGGACTTCAGAGACCTAAACAAGGCAAGCCCAAAGGACGATTTTCCCTTGCCCAATATCGATTTGTTGGTGGACACTACTGCCAGTCACGAAGTCAAATCATTCGTGGATGGTTTTGCGGGTTACAATCAGATTAAAGTCGCTGAAGAAGATCAGGAAAAGACTGCCTTCACCAGCCCTTGGGGAACCTTCTGCTATACAGTAATGCCCTTCGGTCTGAAGAATGCCGGTGCCACTTACCAGCGAGCAGTCACTGCACTTTTCCATGACATGATCCACAAGGAGATCGAGGTCTATGTTGGTGACATGATTATTCATTCCAAAGGATCAGATGGTCAACACTTGATCGACCTGAGGAAGTTCTTAAACCGGCTGCGGGAGCATGAGATGAGGTTGAACCCAGCAAAATGCACTTTTGGCGTAGTCCGAGGAAAGGTTCTGGGATACATGGTCACAGAACGAGGAATTGAAGCCGATCAGAGAAAGATAAGAGCCATCATGGAGATGAAGCCCCCGACGACAGTCACGGAGGTGAAGGCTTTCATGGACCGTCTCCAATATATCAGCCGGTTCATCCACCAGCTAACCTCTATCTGTGAGCCGATCTTTAAGCTGCTCCGGAAAAATCAGGAGGTGAGTGGAACACAATGTCCCCTACGGAAAGCTAATCGGTGAGTGGAAGCAGTTCATCGAAGCGTTAGTTGAAAAGGCCGGATTCCAGCCTCCGGCAGATAACGAATTTGTGAACGTCATTGGATCCCTCTCTTCTTCGCCCAGAATGGACGGCATCAAGGCTGTAAGAGTCACCACCGAACCCCTTGATCACACTGAGTGCCTGGAATCACTCAAAAGGGTTATCGATTTGGAAGCTACTCCCGTTGCCTTTATACCTATGGAGTCGCACGATGCCTTCCGAATTGCCCCAATACCCGGGAATGGACCCCGAGTACTTCTCATTTGGACTCAGGTAGCCCGAGCCACGACATTGGACCAAAAAAGCGGACATTGTCAATCTTTCACTTGCGGCTGCTCAGCCTGCAAGAATGAGAGAAAATTGGTATACGGAGAAATGGAAATCGACAGTTAGAAAGTTATAGAAGTCTCAGAGGACGACTATGTAACCGAAGACATGAAAGTCATGGATTTTGCTGGGGCTGAGTACGTGGACATCATGGAGTTCAATACCGCTTATCATGCTTTGGGAAAGGGATTTTCAAAAGTCCAATCTAAGCAAATGGTTGAGGATCTGTTAGAAAAAGAAAGATTAACTCCTGTCCTCCCCGATGAAAGGGTAACTATTGTCAGATCAAGCCCACCCAGTGGCAAAACAACAATTCTCGTCAGAATTACCAAAAGGGAAGTCACTTTCCCCAAGTGCATCTCAGCTTTGAGGAAGGTCTTAGATACCGGCACGATGTCCGATACACCTCCTACACAAAATACCACAATCATCTCAAACGACGAGTGTTACAAGAAGAGTCCAAGAATGCTGCATGATACAGGGAATGGAAAGGAAAAATCGCCGAGCCCTGGAAGTAGTAGCTCTCGCTGCATAATAGCTTTCACAAATTTTGACCTCCCCCAGTTCGGAGCTGATCATAACAAGCCTCTTTTCATCACGGTCCTGTTAAGTGAACATCGTCTTCCCCGAGTTTTAATTGACAACGGGTCTGGGATGAACATTCTCCCGGCAAGAATCATGGGCTTACTCGGCATCAAGTCTACAGATTTGAAACCTTCCTCCCTCACGGTTAAAGCATACGATTCAACGTCCCGTCCAATAATTGGGATTGCTACTTTAGACCTGTGGTTCGGTAAGAAGATGGTACCCGTAGAGTTCCGGGTTCTTGATGTCCCACCAACCTTTGACGCTCTGTTAGGAAGGCCATGGCTGCATCAAGTCAATGGGATCGCTTCAACTCTGCACCAGTGTGTCAAGTTTGTCCAAGATGGAGAGATAATCACCATTCGTGGGGACAGTGTTACCACCGAGCTCGATATGGGCACAGATGTCGCAGCTTTGTTCGAGGAAGCAGATTTATCAGAAATAACCGGGGCTGATCCACTGATGGAAGCACCGTTGATTGATTTATGTGAAGAGACACCGCCAATGACAGGGGCTCTTACTAAAGATCCTTTCAGCATGATTGACCTTCTAACCGGGGATGATTATGTGCCTGCAACAGATTTTCCGACTGGGAAAGATTACGTGTCAGTAATAGAGTTTGATGGGGACAAAGAAATTGATCCGCGCACCTTCGTCAGTACCTCAGAGATGCCGCTCCGGAATTGGGCTTCCTTCAAGGGACCGATCGCCAGCCGGGAGATTATGATGGAAAAGCTCGGGCTGACCCCTCGTCCTGGTGTGTCTGAGTCTTAGTCCACCCCTGTAATCCTGAGTCAGACCTCAGAGTCTTTTGTTATCGAGTTTGAGTCTCTAGATAGGTCTGATACTCCCACGGCTGATGATCATCGCCGTGTCTTTAACTCTGTCTTCCCTTTTGCATTGAATGAAATGGTTGGCCTTTCTGCGTATCCCTTAATTGCCACCTTAAAAAATGATAAGTTAACTAAGACAAATCTTAATGACTTAAAAGTGGTTAATAATGATTCATTTGAAGAGGACACAAACTTTTTAGATGAAAACTTTTTAAAAGATAATATAAAGCAGGTTTTTGATCGAGACGACAATCTGGCCCAAGCTGCCGATGAGGTATTAACTACAGTGAATTTGGGAACTACTGAAGAGCCCAAAGAGACACAGATTGGCAGTTTCTTCACCGGGAAAGAACGGGAAGCCCTCATTGATCTGCTCAAGGAATATGTGGACGTATTTGCCTGGTCCTACAAAGACATGCCCGGGTTGGATACTTCAACTGTTGAACACCGAATCCCCCTGGACCCAGAAGCCAGGCCAGTCAAGCAGAAACTTCGCCGGATCAAGCCAGAATGGTCTCTCCAGGTCAAAGAAGAAATAGAGAAGCTGCTCAGAGTGGGTTTCATCAGAGTGGTCGAATACCCCAAGTGGTTGGCCAACATAGTGACGGTAACCAAGTCGAATGGCAAAGTCAGGGTTTGCGTGGACTTCAGAGACCTAAACAAGGCAAGCCCAAAGGACGATTTTCCCTTGCCCAATATCGATCTGTTGGTGGACACTACTGCCAGTTACGAAGTCAAATCATTCGTGGATGGTTTTGCGGGTTACAATCAGATTAAAGTCGCTGAAGAAGATCAGGAAAAGACTGCCTTCACCAGCCCTTGGGGAACCTTCTGCTATACAGTGATGCCCTTCGGTCTGAAGAATGCCGGCGCCACTTACCAGCGAGCAGTCACTGCACTTTTCCATGACATGATCCACAAGGAGATCGAGGTCTATGTTGATGACATGATTATTCATTCCAAAGGATCAGATGGTCAACACTTGATCGACCTGAGGAAGTTCTTCAACCGGCTGCGGGAGCATGAGATGAGGTTGAACCCAGCAAAATGCACTTTTGGCGTAGTCCGAGGAAAGGTTCTGGGATACATGGTCACAGAACGAGGAATTGAAGCTGATCAGAGAAAGATAAGAGCCATCATGGAGATGAAGCCCCCGACGACAGTCACGGAGGTGAAGGCTTTCATGGGCCGTCTCCAATATATCAGCCGGTTCATCCACCAGCTAACCTCTATCTGTGAGCCGATCTTTAAGCTGCTCCGGAAAAATCAGGAGGTTGAATGGAACGAACAGTGTCAAACCGCTTTCGAGACGATCAAGGCCTACTTGGTACGTCCCCCAATCCTATGTCCTCCACATAAGGACAAGCCTTTGTTGCAATATTTGACAGTTACAGATACGGCTGTCGGAGCCATGCTCGCACAAGAAAAGCCAGATTCAAAAGTAGAAAATGTCATATACTTCGTCAGCCAGAAGCTTCAGGGCAGCGAATTGAACTACTCAGCTTTAGAGAAAACCTGTGCAGCTTTGGTATGGGTGGTCAGCAAATTGAGACACTACCTCTTGGCACATACAGTACACCTGGTGTCAAAGATGGATCCCATCAAGTGCCTGTTCGGAAAGGCTTCTCTGTCATCAAGGCTTGCGAAATGGTCATTCTTCCTAGCCGAGTTTGATATCAAGTTCGTAACCCGCAAGGCAATCAAAGGCCAAGCTCTGTCAGATCATTTGGCAGATTTCCCAAGCTCAGAAACGCCCGAGTTCGAACCCCAATTTCCAGATGATGGAATTTTCATGATAGAAGGTACGGACCGTTGGCAGTTGTTCTTTGATGGTGCCGCCAACAAAAGGGGCAATGGTATCGGCATGGTGTTGGTTGATCCAAAGGATGTGCACACCCCCATCGCTATCAAGTTGAATTTCCCGGCTACTAACAACGCCGCGGAATACGAAGCTTGTATAGCCGGCCTCAAGGCAGCCTTGGAACGAAATGTCGAAAAGCTGGAGGTGTACGGAGACTCTCAGCTAATCATCAATCAGGTATCCAATAAGTGGAGAACCGTGGACCAGTACTTACAAATGTACTATGCTTACATGGAGGACCTGATCGACCAATTCAAGGAGGTCACGTTCCACTACCTACCCCGGGACAAGAACAGGTTCGCGGATGCCTTGGCCACTTTGGCCTCTTTGGTGGAAATTCCAGAGGGAAAATCAGTAAAGCCATTCAGGGTTGGGAGGCGTGAGAACCCCGCCTACTGTTGTCAGATCGAACTAGAAAAGGTCAATGACTTGTGGTACAGCCAAATTTTTCAGTACCTTAAGCATGGCGAAGCCTCGTTCCCAACGGAAGAGGATGGTAGACTAAAAGAAGGTCTCCGCACCAAAAGTTTACAAGCTTTGAAAAGGTTGTCTGCACAGTACGTTATTCTGGGAGATGACCTATGGAAGAAAAGGCACTGAGGCCCACTTCTACTCTCTATCAGTAAGTCTAAAGCCAGAAAGGTCATGGAAGAAGTCCATGGTGGCGCATGTGGACCACATATGAACGCCCGAGCCTTGATGTTCAGCATACTCAGGATGGGTTATTATTGGATCTCCATGGAAACTGACTGCATTCAGTTTGTACGAACCTGCGACAAGTGTCAGCGGTTCTCCAACCTCAACCATATACCTCCCCATGATCTTTACTGCATGAGCACTCCTTGGCCGTTCGCAACTTGGGGAATCGACGTTATTGGGAAGATAACTCCTGCCGGTAGCAACGGGCACGAGTTCGTGTTGGTCGCTGTGGATTACTTCACCAAGTGGGTTGAAGCAGCGTCCTACAAAGTCCTAAACTCCAAAAAGGTGGCCCGTTTCATAAAAGAAAACATCCTGTGCCGATATGGGGTTCCAAATGAGAACATCTCAGACAACGGGTCACATTTCGAGGGACACACCGACGAACTGCTCGCGGAATTCAGAATCAAGCGACACAAGTCCTCCCCTTATCGCCCTCAGACCAACGGTGCTGTCGAGGCCGCAAACAAGAATCTAGAAAGGATCATCCGGAAGATGGCTGAAAGGAGCCGGGATTGGCCTGAGAAGCTTCACTTAGCGCTTTGGGGCTACCGTACCTCAGTAAGGACAGCCACCGGTGAAACCCCGTTCGCTTTGACATATGGGATGGATGTCGTTCTACCCATTGAGTTAGAGATACCCTCTCTTCGGGTTCTGCTCGAAAATGAGGTCAATGAAATAGACTGGCTTCAGAGTCGACATGACGAGTTAGCTCTTCTGGACGAGCGAAGGCTTAAAGCAATGGAGCACATCCGGGCTTATCAAAAGCGCATGGCTAGGGCCTTTGACAAGAAGGTACATCCCCGCGACATAAAAGTGGGTGATTTGGTCCTAAAAGAAAAGCCGCCGAATCAATTCAGTCCTTTGGGCAAGTGGGCTCCAATCTGGGTAGGCCCGTATCTGGTAAAAGAGATCTTCTCTGGCGGAGCAATGAAGTTGACAGATTTGGATGGTAATCCCTTCATGCACCCGGTGAACGGCGACAAACTGCGCCGCTATTACGTCTGAATCGAGTCTTCCCCTCTAAAAAAAAGAAAGAGAGAAAAAAATATAAAAAAAAGAAAAAAAGAAAGCGCGAAAATAATGTACCCAGACGAGACTGAAAACCTCTCAAAAGGCAGTCCGTGCAAAACAAAGGGTGTGCTCGGTGCTAAAAGAATATACCCAACTAGGCCGAAAACCCTAAAAACGGGCGGTCTAGGTAAAAAATAGGGTTGCACCATTTGTCCCCCTTCTATCTATCCCTTTCTTAAACACAAAGTTAATTGGGTCAAACTACGGAGACCTGAGCCCCTTAGTCCATTCTGTAAAAGGGGAACGTAGGCAGCTGTTCGCGGTTCGGTCTAAAAATCATAAAAATCACCAAATCCTGTCAACAGTTGTAGTTGTGATTGCTAAAAATGTGTCTTGATTAAGTTCTGAAGTAATTTCAACTTTCATCACATTAATACATTCATTGATGAGTTCAAGCACGGTTTACTCTCGACTCATTAACATTAGCAAAAATAATGTCTTTTAAAAGGTACATCTAAATTGTCTGTGTCGGCAATAAGGGATACAAGGATAGGTCACCTAATCCTAGTCGCTCGTTCCCACTCCCGAACTAGCACCCTTCTTCTTCCTCTTCCTCGGTCCTCGGGAGGTCTTTGGCTTAGCTATCCCAAATAGTTCTGTCTCCCGTCGCCCCGGCTCGGGAATGATACGAGTCGGTGAGTCAATCAATTCGGCAGCTCTCAGCGCCGCCTGGGCAGCCATCTCCTCTCTCAGAGCTGTCCTCCGAGCCATAACTTCAGAGTCATCCCTCATCTTGGCTCTCCTCTCTACGAGTCTCTCAAAGTGCGCTGCCAGATCGTCGGTCACGTTGTCGGGGTCAGCCTGTGCCTCAGCATCGCGTAGCCCCACGCTAGATTGGTCTCCTCCTCGGATCCCTCGGCAATATGCTTCAATGGCATGCTGAACCGATCCCATCTGCTCCCCATACCAACTGAGATATCTGGTGGACAGATATGTGATTCCCCGGGTCTTCCGTATTAGTGTGTGAGCAGGAAAAATTGCTCCCGAGAAAGCCCTGGCAAAAAACCTGAGAGTCTGGACATCAGTCATGTCAAGAGGAATGGCATCCTGGGCCATCTGCTCTCTGAACCCATCAACAGCCTGCTGTGGGTATCCATACTGCCTCTGAACAAGCAAGGGGATACTGAATGATGAGAAGTGTAATCCCGGTAGCCTCACTACCACAGAGTCATTCTGCCTGCCGCTCATGGTCTCAAGCCTCCATCCGGGAACCCAGTATTGGATGTCAGTGGTAGTATACCTGGCCAATCGTCTCTGCAAGCTCTCCTGTGAAGCCTCCGGAGCCACTCGTCTCTGCTGCGTGACCCAAGGTGCTGCAGTCTGCCCTACAGGTAATGGGGAGATGAGTCTCAATCGCTCAAAGAGCCACAATGATAAGAGACTGGGGCTGCCACGTCCCATATGCAATGACCCTCTAGCCAGTCGGTCCATCCCATGAAAGGTCTCCGCCAGCAAAAGGGGAACTATGTCTCTCTCTCTCCCGTCTGAGTCGAATATCAGCCAATGTGGTGCCTCGAGAACCCCGCATCTGTCTAACGACTCCCAGCAGTAAACCAGAGCATACCCCGTCGGACTCACAAAAGCAGTACAGGGAGATCATAATCAACATAAAAATGTCCATGACTGTGGACGAGTCAAACAGCTCCGGATGCGATACAGCCAATCGGGCCATCTGGGCCAAGTCAACAAAGGACATGTCAAGAACCAGATCAGTCACCTGGTCGGTGTGAAATCCCAAGAAATCGGCCAACCAAGCCACCTAAAGGTCGTGGATCGCGGAAAGACCGCATCTCTAAGCTCGCCCTCCCGCCAATGCCCGGAACTCTTCAATGGTGGGTGTGAAATCATTATACGAGAGGGTAAAGACATGCCTCTCGCAATCCCAAAGCACTGGATACAAAATCTCGGAGAAGGTTCCAATCTACCGCACACTCCTTTAATGCCCAGATGCATCTCAACCCATATCGTTGGTCGATAACCCTCCTATTATTGCTACGATGATGGTGGGTCAGATTTATGAGATCGGAATGAAATTGACGTTCTTTGGTCTTAAATCTGTCATTATAATGTTACATTTTGAGCCAAAGATTGAATCTTGGGGCTAATTTTGAGGTGGAAGGCAAGGTTGAAGCCTGCTGTGACTGCTGGAATGAGTTGTTCACGAATCTGCCTTTTATAAAGTGTTGGGGATTGCTGACCAAGAAACCTGTCTCCAAGACTCTCCCTGTCACACGACATGGAGGCTCCATGAAGTCCTGTTTCGGACGACATGGAGAGTTCCATCAGGAACACCAGCAGCTGCAACTGCAGCAACCTCAAGCAACCCAATGCTTGCTCAGAAAACCACCCAAACCTATCCAAGACACCAAAAAATCACACATAAACACTCCCCCTCGCTCATCGAGCCCACGGGAGAGGATTCGGCACATCCAACACCCCCACAGACACGTAAATGTCACCCAAATACATGCAAAAACCGCAAAAACACCCAATCACATCAAAAGCCACCATTTGTGCCTTTCTTGGGACGAACTCATGCATGTGAGCTACCAATTACATAAATAAACAAATATTGTAGTTGTCAAAGTACAAAAACAATAAAATACTTGTTTTTTACAATCCAAAAGAACAAAAAAGTACATGCATTTCTTCTCTCTCTCCTAAAAGAGTCAAAGCATGGCAAAAGGGGACCGTCATGATCACTCCGACTCGGAGTCGTCACCGGAATCGTCCTCCTCACCTTCCTCAGAGCTGCTGTCATCCTCGGCGCTGCCCACCTCCTCCTCAGAGCCACTCTACTCCTGGCCATCGTCGCCACCCTCCGGCGCCTCATGGATCTCGCCGTCTGAATCATCATCCTCATACTGTGCCCAAGGCTGGGGCTCGGCATAATACCCATGGCACGGTGGTGAAAGGGGGCTGATAAGGATCCTCCTCGCCATCATCATCAGCATCAGGCTGGGGCTGTCGACTCGAATCGCCCGTCTGTGAGCCAGAAGGAGCCAAAGTCGGTCTGGGCCTCTTCTTCGGAGGCACGACATCACCAGGCTGGGAGCTGCATCTCCCCTTCCAATGCTCCGCGCTCCTCTGAAATTGGCGCAGCATCTTCACAGCACCGGTGAGCGCCTTCGCCACCACCCTGAACGTCTTGGCTGGAACCTGTTCAATGAAAACAGAAAAGGCGGTCAGAAGCAATCAATGTAAACAGTAAAAGCAGTAAAAAGCTTGAACAAAGCAGAAAAGAAGAGATTGCTCACAGAAGTAGTCCCGCGGGGCAGCCGCAGATGTGGATGAGTCTCAGACATGTCAAATGAGGAGCGGCGAATACTACCCCCAGCCTCATACTCAAAAAATCGGGGAGGTGCCGGTATCTGCATCCCCGCTGCTCTCCTGGCAGCCATAACCTGAGGAGTCACCAATCGGGTGAAGACAAACTGGGCATAGTCCCCACCATCAGAAAACTCGGTAGCGTCGATGCTGGTCCGCAACCGCTCCAAGTCAGGCAAGGCCCGGAATGGCCATAAACTACCCGATCCGGAAAACCGTACAGTTTCCAAACACAGAAAATAGCCCGGAATGGCTATAAACTACCCGGTCCGGAAAGATCGTACAGATTTCCCACTCAGTAAAAACAAATTCGCGGGTGACCCCCAAAAAAAAAGTCAAGTTCGCGGGTGACTCCCAAAGAAAAAAGTCAAATCATCAGGGTGACTCCCCATCAAAACAGTCAAGTTCGCGGGTGACTCCCAAAGAAAAAAGTCAAATCATCGGGGTGACTCCCCATCAAAACAGTCAAGTTCGCGGGTGACTCCCAAAGAAAAAAGTCAAATTATCGGGATGACTCCCCATCAAAAAGTCAAATTCGCGGGTGACCCCCAAAGAAAAAGTCAAGTTCGCGGGTGACTCCCAAAGAAAAAGGTCAAATTATCGGGGTGACTCCCCATCAAAACAGTCAAATTCGCGGGTGACCCCCAAAGAAAAAGTCAAGTTTGCGGGTGACTCCCAAAGAAAAAAGTCAAATCATCGGGGTGACTCCCCATCAAAACAGTCAAGTTCGCGGGTGACCTCCCAAAGAAAAAAGTCAAATTCGCGGGTGACTCCCAAAGAAAAAAGTCACATCTTCGGGGTGACTCCCCACCAAAAACAGTCAAATTCGCGGGTGACTCCCAAAGAAAAAGTCACATCTTCGGGGTGACTCCCCTTGGAACAGTCACTTTTGGGTACAAAACTCGTAGCCTTTCATTGGCACCCCATCCTTGACGAACTACGATTCGGCTTGATTCCCCCATGGGATACGTAGGAATCCTCTTCATAAGAGGTCCAGCCACTTGACCATCTTGGTCATCTCTTTCCCTGCCGTTCGTGTCCGGCTCGGGATTCTCATTTTTATCGATGACCCCACTTCCCGTGGAAGTGACGTCGTCGAGGGGCTCTGTGAGTACCCCGACCCGAACCCATGTTTTGGGTCCACTTTAATTGATTTTTGGGCTTACATAATTGCTAAAGAAGCAATATTAAGTCCAATTATCCTACAGCCCATCCAACCCATTGGGCCTGCCAGCCATTCGGCCCAGTATGCCAAAAAGGTGTACGCTGTCGTCCGACATGAGAAGACACTAAGGCGGTTTAACCGCCCTCGCCCACGACATAGCCTTTCCCATCAGCCCCGCCTATAAATACAAGGCATGGCCGACCATTTTGGGGGACTTGAAGAGAGGTTTGGGAGGATCAGTATAATAGAGGGGAAACTCTGCCCAAAAAGAGTCTCTCTCTCTCACACACACACACACTCACCTCCCTCCTCACACACACACACATACTTCAAAGTCAAGGTCCAAAGAAGCCCTCCTTGTTGGTGTGTAGAAGGGGTGGACACCATACTACTGGTGATCTTACCTTGTGGACTACAATAGGTAGCCACTAAACCCTTCTCTCTCTTTAAATAGCCTTTTAATACATTCATATTACCTTTGCATGCATACTTGCTCCAATATTATGTAAAAATTGGGATTTTTGCATGATAAAGGTGGTGGAGAAGTGGATCTTCAATATTCACTTCTCCCCACCTCAGATCTGGACATTTGGTCATATTAGCATCAATAAAGTTTCAATCTTTAAGCATTTGCATTGAGTTAGGAGGTGATGGCTACTTCAAAGTGGCCAAAAACATGTGATTCATCACATTTGGCCACTAAAGCCATGTGATCCTCCCATAATACTCACATATTACTGTTTTAATACTGCTTACAGTCAATAAAGATGCTTGGTTTGCTTTGAGAAACAAAGGGGAATCAAACAGACTGAAGGGCACTTTTACAGGCCACTCCTGTCGGACGACACAGGACTCTCTGGAGATCCTGTGTCATACGACATGGGGCTCCCAGAAGGCTATAAAGCCATTCTTGGACTTCAGATCTGCCAGATTTAATCCCTCTTGTAACTCAAAGCCTTCCTTAGTATTTTTGGCTCATAAGCCACTATTTGGAATGCCTATGGTCTGTTTGGGTGCGATTTATTGGAGGCGGTTTGCCATATGACATGAATAACTTCGGATGTTCTATGTCATATGACATCTGTATCAGTCAAAGTCTATCGTAACTTTACTCACTCCCGTCAATCCCAAACTGAACTTAGACCTTCAAATAGTGTCTTCAATGAGTCAAATAAATGTCATTCCAGTTCCAGAATAGCTTGGTCATTGTAAAAGACAATCTGACCATGAGACATCATGTCGTGCGACACCCTCTTTCTGGGAGGTCCTGTGCTTGACGACATCGAGCTCTGGGCAGATTGTCTTAAACCTTCTGCCTTGTCATGAAAATCATAATATATAAAGGGTGTGGCCCCCTGTCATGGCTCACAAGTTGTACCCAGTCTTGATATTATCAATGAAATGCCAAATTCGCATGCTTTGCTCATCGACACATATTGCACACACACTTTGAATGTCCAAAATTGTCCAACGTTGATTGAAAGTCTCGAAAGAGGCGTGTTGGGTGAACTCTCTAGTTCTTCCCAAACACGTAACCAGACTCCCGAACCCAAAATACTCTTAAAAATAGGTTTTTCAATGTTTTCCTTTAAAAATGGTGTGGCGACTCCCAAAACCGAAATTTACAAAATCTATCACATTCAAAAACAAAAGGTGATTTTCTTTCGGGCGAGCGTTCATTCACCTCGGCAACCACTTCAAAGTCTGTGATGGCAGCAACTTCAAGTCCGTGACCTCGACAACAACTTCAAAGTCTGTGATGGCAGCAACTTCAAATTCGTGACCTCGTCAACATCAAAAGTCTGTGATGGCAGCAACTTCAAGTCTGTGACCTCGGCAACAACTTCAAAGTCCGTGACCTCGACAACGACAACAAAGTTCGTGACCTCGACAACAATGGCAATGTCAGTAACCTCGGGCGACGCACTTCAACAACTTCATCAACAAACCGGGCATCATAAGAATTGGGTCAAGTCCTTGATTCCTCAGTATGATTTTACCTTTTCAAAAAAAAAATCCCTCTTCAATTTTCAAAAATGCTTTTCAAAATGCCTAAAATAGCCTTTTTAGTGTTTTGGAGTCGAACTACGTTTGGTCTGATTCTCTCTTAGAGATACGTAGGCAGCCGTGCGACACGACCATCCCAATTAGGCATGGGCATCCGGTTCCCGGTTCCGGTTCCGGTTCTGAACCGCCGGTTCCGGTTCCGGGGAAGGGGGGAACCGAGACGGAACCGCCTAAATCCGGTTCCCGGTTCCGGTTCCTTGATGCCGGTTCCGGTTCCACGGTTTCCCGGTTCCTTTTTTTGGCTTTTTTTTTTTTTTTGAAAACTGCTTCAGTGGCGACCGCCCAAGAGAGGTGGGCGACCGCCCATATCCAAATTCAAGCAATGTTCAAACTCTCTGCACACATGGGCGACCGCCCAAGAGAGAGGTGGGCGACCACCCATATCCAATTTCCAGCAACCCCAAAGTTTGGTCAGTGCACTTTGGTCACTTCATTTTCCTTTTCTTCTCTTTTAAGCCATCAAAACTGAATAATAAACAAATTATTTTAACACATTTTATAAAAGAAAAAGGGACGGTACCCTTAAATTTTATTAATAATTGTTAAAATGTTACAATGAGGGGGACAACCAACCTTGCCCTTTTATAAGTAAGGGAGGACATAAGGAGCCTTAACCTCGTTCTTAGTATTTTACAATATTTATCTAAATTATAACAATCTAATCTAAACAAAAAATACCTAATATATAAAATAAAACAAAGCAACAAATTAAATTATACAAATTAAACTATATAAATTACATCAACTTACATTTGGGCCATTGGGATTGTGTCATTGTTCTCGTCACTTCCCGATGTTGAATCAAAGAAATCTTCATCGAATGAGGAAAACTTTGGCTCTTGATCTCTTTTCTCCGCTTTGACCCAATCATTCAACAAATTTTGATTTTCTAAATTTTCAACAGTTAAATTTGCACGTTGCGGATCCGCAATATTTTCACCAATGCTAAAAGCGTGCTCAACCGAAACCGTTGATGCGGGAGAAGCAAATATTTCTCTTGCTATCCTAGAAACAATAGGATAAGAACTCGCCCTCTTGGCCCACCAATGTAAAATGCAAAATTCAACCTCATCATCATATTCAAATTCCGTGTTCAAATATTTTTCAAATTCCGCATTAGAACCGCTTCCTCTAGAGCGCTTTCTATTTCCATAAAAAGAAGTCAAAAAAGAGTTGTCCGTTTCGCTAGTTTGACGAGGAGGAGCCTCACTTGTACTAGCACCACCATAAATTGAGTTGTACTCTTTAAAAACATTTAAAAATTCATTTTTCGCATCGGACAATATTTGATCAATATTTGGAAAACGGGGATCATTTGCATCAAACAAATTTTGATAGTAATATGTAAGAAGTTGTTCCAAACCATCCATTCTAACCCTTGGATCTAAAATTTTTGCAATTAAAAAATACTTGGAATTGTCTCAAAATATTTCAACCATTTTTTCTTCATGCTAACAATGGCTGGACCAATTATGGGATCATCTTTAAATTCACAAAATGTACCCGAAATAATAGTACTATGATCAACAACTAAGTTAGAAGTAGGATAATACGTACCGGATAACATGACAAAGTGGCATCCTTGAAATTTTTCAACAATTTGATCATGCTTCCACAAGCATTCCATTGATGAGGAAATAGGGTGTATTTGTAACCAACGGAAGACAAAAACAAGCAAATTTGTTCCTTATAAAGAAAAGAATCCGCTAAAAGTTTATAGGTAGAATTCCACCTAGTTGTAACATCCATTGAAAATTTTTTGGGACGGATATCATTTGCCTTGCAATAGTCTCTCCATTTTCTTTGATTGGAACTTTTTCTCATAATAAACTGTATACCTCGTTTAATAGGAATAATTGAATCTTGTAAAGCAGATAGACCATCTTGCACACATAAATTTAAAATATGACAAAAACATCTAATATGAAAAAATTTTCCACCTAATACCGGTTTACAAATACCAATTAGTTCCGGTAAACTTGCAGTATTAGAGCTAGCATTATCAAAAGACATTGAAAAAATTTTAGTAACTAAATTATATTCTTGTAAAATACTTTGTAGTTTAAGTGCAATATTGTGTGCGGTATGCTCATCATCAAAATCTCTATATGCAATCAATCTCTTTTGAATGGTCCAAGAATTGTCAATCCAATGACAAGTTACTCCCATATAAAAATGTTCACAACGATTATCACTCCATATATCCGAACAAATAGAAACTTGTTGAGATAAATTAGCAAATGTTTGTATTAAACCATATTTATATTCCCCGACTATTTTTGCAATATCACGTGTGAGAGTTCTACGTGGTATTCTTTTTGCAGCGGGGTTAAGAGAGAGTTTAGCAAAATCTTCATAGAATTCATCATCGGCAAAACTAAAGGAAAGACATTTAACACACACAAATTTTGCCATACCTCTTCTATGGTTTTGTTCACTATAATGAAATGTAGTGTTGGAAGAAGAAGACGTACCTAAAGCGCCCATCGAAGAAGTCGAAACTCCTTGGAGTTGTGTTTGAGTTGGATCTATGCCAAATTCGGTAGGATGATGAACTCAAACATGCTTGGTATAAGTGCCATATCCATTGCCATCCCTCCAAGTATAAACATTTTCACAATAGTTACATATCACTTTCCAAACCTCCTCACCATGTTTGTCCAATCCGAGCTCCTTCCTAAAGTGACGAATAAAAATTGGGGACTTCGGTTCACGAATTTTAGGTTCTTGAGGTTGACTTTGTCGACCGCCTCCACGAAGACCGCGACCCCTTCCTCTTGGTGCAGTTGGTGGTGGTGGCACTGGTGGTAGGTTATGTGCATCACTTTCTTCAGTACTTGGAGTTCCTACAAATTGTGGTTGTTGTGACATGAAAGGCGGTATTGGAAATTGTTGGTCTTCAACTTGAACCTCCTCATCTTCATTAATTTCCCATTGATTTCTTCCCGACATTCCCCCATCATAAAAGGGAATATCATTTGGTGGTGGTGGTGGTGGTGGTGGTAGTCGAGAAGATGAACCTCCTTGGTTGTTTTTGCTCTTGCTACCCGTTTTTTTTGTTAAGTTTCTAAGGAAAGAAGACATGATGGTGTATTGGTGTGTAAGTATGAGTGTATGACTATGAAAATGGATGAAAATATGGAAAATGAGGATGGATTATGGAATATGAATGTTGGTGAGTGAAAGTATGACTATGAAAATGGATTAAAATATGAATGTTGGTGAGTGATTTGAGATTTTGAGGCTTTGAGCTTGAGAGAGTTGAGACTTGAGAGTAACTTAAGAGAGAGTTAAGAGAGAGTAAGAGAGAGTTAAGAGAGTTTTGTGAAAATAAAATGTAATGAGGTGAATTTGTATTTATAGGTGAAAGGTAAGGATTGTTTTATTTTTTTATTTTTGTTAATTACTGAAAAAGGTGTAAAAAGTCAAAAAAAAAAACGGGCAAATTTGACTGAAAAAGCTGGAAAAAAAGGGGCAAAATTCGATTTTTTTTGAATTTTCTGCAAGAACCGCCGGTTCTCCGATTCCGAACCGCCGGTTCCCCGGTTCCGATTCCCCGGTTCCGGTTCCGGTTCCAAAACCGCCGGTTCACGGTTTTTTAAAATGAGGAACCGGGATTGAACCGTGAACCGGCCGGTTTCGGTTCTCACCGGTTCCGGTTCTCGCCGGTTCCGGTTCTTCCGATTTCGGTTTCGGTTCGGTTCCCCGGTTCCGCCCGGTTCCGGTTCCGGTTTGCCCATGTCTAATCCCAATGTTCAGAATGATGTCTTTCTATCGACGACATGACTTCTTCCATAAGTCTTGTCGCCGAGGGGCTCTGTAGACACCCCATTCTGAACCAATAAATCATGATTACACTACTCTTCGTCTCTCTTTTGTGTTTTGATGAAAGCATATTAGTTTCGTCATGTTTCTTTAAGTTTCTAACTAACCTCGTTAGTTTTGGACCTAACTGACTAACGGAATAAACTGAAGAGGACAAAATAGTCAACCGACTAGTTGTCTCGCACGAGACATGCGTGTCTCGCGCGAGACAACCCCTCAATAGGATGTGCAGACTCACAATTCTTCTCCGTTTTAAACTCTTTTCTTGATAAAATCTTATCCCATACGGTTCTCCAATCAAATCTGAGTTCTGGAAACTTCCTAGGAGTGTTTTACCTCTCCACCTCTACCTCTTAAAACCTTATAAATACCTGATGACTTTCAGTATTTTCCTCCGAACAGTTTTTAGATTGAAAGGTCCCCGATCGACGATCAAAAACACACAACACACACAATTTGCTGGTTTCTTTCCACGAAAGACTCCTTCAAATCACCCACAAACAACTCCCAAATTCGTCCTTCAACCACGTTGATCGACGAAATCAAGACTCAATCCTAAAATCAAGGCGAAGCTCTGTCCGCATCAAGATTTGACTCTCATATTGAGTCGAAACTCTGCCCAAATCACTTCTCGATCGAGAATCCATCTTAGAACCACGTTCTAAATCAAATACTCCCTAAAACAAGGTAAACTCCTATATTTTTTACTCTTCTTCTTCTCAATCTCTCTATTGACTTCTAGAGTGGTGTAATCCCATCAAAAGGATTGTCCTAGAGTCCCTTCAATCGATGAAGGTGATCTCGAAGCATACAATCCAACATTCCTAATCAAGAAATTGATTAGGGTTTTCTTATTCCTTTATTTTATTGTTAAATTAAAAAGATTGATAATACTCGATTGGCAAGACCGATCTCCGGATTGGGTGGAATGGGCGCTCCTCGACCTTCCCATTCCATAACTTAACCCCCGAAACCTCAAATCTCTTTTAAATTAATAAGGTTTTTCTTATTGTTTTCCTAAATAAATAATAAGTGGCGACTCTAAGATGTTTAAAATTCACGCATCGCAACACCACCAACCACATCACTAATGACCTCTCCAACCTAGCCTTACACACACCCTACAATGGAAGTGACGACGTCATTATCGGAGATGATTCCTCTCTTCCTATCTCTAACATAGGTTCATTCTCTCTCTCCACATCCTCTCCCCCTCTTCTTTTCAATCATGTCTTACTTGTTCCTCTTATCACTCGTAACATTCTCTCTGTATCTCAATTTTGTCGTGACAATAATGCCATTATTGAATTATGATGGATGTGTTTTTACACACCCATTTTATTTACTTTCGCACTTACTTTGAGTTTGATTTCCCAGGTTTTGTAGTGTTTTAATCGATGTTTTGGAGTCTTGTTAGTACAGGGTTAAACAGCGGGAAGGTGTGAAATAAAGATCAATTATGGTGAAATTTGGAACCACAAGGACCCGTGAGTAATTTGAAGAAAATCAGGAAAGGAGAAAACTGGTGGAACCACTGTTGTGGTGGGCGATCGCCCAGGGCCATATTGGCGACCGCCCAAGATGGAGTTTCAAAGACATAAAGTTGCTGTTGACATGGGCGACCGCCCAGGGCAAGGTGGGCGACCACCCAGGCGTGGTGAAGGCTGAAGATCCCAACTGCTGTATACATGGGCGACCGCCCAGGGAAAGGTGGGCGACCGCCCATGCCCCATTTTCTGAAATTCAGTTTTCCTTTTTTAAGGAGGATTTGTTGCTCCTTTCCAAGATTAACCCCTTTCTTCCCCAGATTAAATAGGGATTAGCAGGAGACATTTTTTTTATGCTTGATTTTTCCATTTGAATTGGAAGGCTTGGAGAATTGAAAGCTTGTCTTTTCTTCAATCATTGGTCCAGGTTTATGTTTCTTCTTCCAATTATTGTAATTTTTAGTTTGAACATGAGTAGCTAATTTTCTATTTCATGGATTGGGTATAAACGGTGTCAAAGTTTTATGCTAAAAACTTAATTTCAATTTTAATTAATTTCTTGTTCCGCAAAGTTGTTCTTCATTTTATTTAGGATTTTTATTGGATCATTAACGTGAGTAATAATTACCGGATTAAACATTGTGGATTAAATCCAATCGGTTACGTAACTGTATCGAGAAGATTTAGGTTCTTATATTACTTGGATTTTTAATGCAATCTTGAAGTACTGGGTGACGTAATTGAAACCCTAGTGATTGAGATTAGAAGAATTGCAAATCGCACACCAAACCGTCCCAATTCTTGAATTAGTGAATGAACCCTTGAAATTGATTAAATACTATTTTTTTATGAATAGCATATTACTGCGACACTGTGAAATCCCAATCCGTGAATCCTTTTTAATCTGGTAATCTGTGCTTTGTTTACTTGCTTCTTTAAGTGTTTAATTGCTTTTCGTCATTAGTTATAAATTGAAACAAAAAACCCCCCTTTTTGTTACTTTTAGCATTAATTAAATTTACTTGTTGAAATACTCAAGTCTCTGTGGTTCGACCCTTACTTGTACTGCTACTTCGGTAACTTGTACTTGCAAGGTAATTTATTACACAATGGATTTCCGTCCATCAAATTCTCACACTCGTCTTTTCTCATTAAAGACAAAGCTACGAGCCAAACCCTTATCCACAGAGACCTTGAGGATGGCATCTACAGTTGGCACCCTCCACCTATTCAAGCTCATTCAAGCGTCATCTCTTCGCAATTGTGGCATCATAGATTAGGCCATCCCGCTCCCCCCATTCTTAGTCTACTATGTAGCAAATTCCATTTATCTATTTCCTCTAGTTTATCTCCGTGTAATTCTTGTTTCATTAACAAAAGCCACAAACTACCTTTTGCATCCTCTTCTCTAATTTCACATTCTCCTCTAGATCTTATATTTTCTGATGTATGGACTTCTCCAGTTTATTCCCTTGACAAATTTAAATACTATGCCATCTTTGTCGACCACTTCACCAAATACATTTGGTTCTACGCATTAAAACACAAATCTGACACCTACAACACATTCCTTCGTTTCAAAACACTAGTCAAAAAATACTTCCAACATCCTATCTTCCAAGTCTACTCCAATAACGGGGGTGAATACCTCAAACTCACACCCACTCTGGCTCAAAACGGTATCACTCATCTCACTACTCCACCTCACACTCCTGAACATAATGGGTATGTCGAACGTCATCACCGTCACATTGTTGAAACGGGTCTCACCCTTCTCTCCCATGCCAACCTACCCCTCACCTTTTGGCCATATGCTCTCACCACTGCCACCTATATCATAAACTAAATGCCTACCCCTACCCTCAACAATGATTCCCCCTACCTTTGCCTATTCCATTCCCCTCCAAACTACACCAAATTACTAAGCTTTGGTTGTCTCTGTTATCCTTGGCTTCGCCCTTATACCCCCCACAAGCTAGCCCCCAAATCCATTCCATGTATCTTTGTTGGTTACTCACCCACGCAAAGTGCGTATTACTGCCTTAACCCCACCTCCTATCGATTCTACACCTCCCGCCATGTCCATTTTGTTGAAAACACATTTCCCTATACCTCCCTCACCTCCATTCCCCCCATTACTTCCGCTCCCCCTCCCTTCGATTGGCACACTCTATTTCTCCCTGTCCTAAACACTACACCCTCCATTCAACCACCACCCAATCTCCCTACCCTACCCCTCCCCCTACCCACCCCCTCCCAAACTCTCCTTCCCCTAACCATCCATCACCCTCCAGCTAGCCCGAAACAACCCACGCTGAACCAGAAAACTCACGTGATTGCCCCCCAAATTCGTGCGATCGCCCCTCCCTTCCAGAAACTTCACGCGATCGCCCCCCTTCCCCCGCGCGATCGTCCCCCATACCCAGCAGCTCCGTCCCCCCTCCTACTCGCACCATCACCACTCGGCTGTCCCATGGTATCACCAAACCTAACCCCAAATACGTTAACCTATCCCTACTCCCCTCACCTACAAGCCTTTCCACCACCACCAAACAAGCTCTCTCTATCCCAAACTGGTGTAACGCCATGATTGAGGAATTTCAGGCTCTCACTCAAAATAAAACCTGGAATTTAGTTCCCCCTGCAACAGCCCACAACATTGTCGGGTGCAAATGGGTCTTTCGCATCAAGTACAAACCTGACAACACAATTCAGAAATACAAGGCTCGGCTTGTAGCCAAGGGCTTTCACCAATAACCCGGTGTTGATTACACCGAAACCTTCAGTCCTGTTGTCAAACCTGATACAGTCAGGCTTCTTCTCTCACTTGCCATAACCAACCGCTGGCCTCTTCGCTAGCTTGATGTCAACAACGCCTTTCTACAAGGTTCACTCTTCGAGTCTGTGTTTATGACACAACCCCCCAGCTTTTAGGACTCCACTAACCCCTCTCATGTATGCCATCTCTCCAAAGCCATATATGGTCTCAAGCAAGCTCCTCGTTCTTGGTTCCAAGAACTCAAAACCTACCTTACCACATATGGCTTTCACCCCTCCTTAGCCGATCCCTCCTTATTTATTCTCAACAAAACACCAACCCCTATATTTCTTTTGGTTTATGTTGATGACATCATTGCCATCGGGCCGTCACCCTCTCTCCTTCAGTCATTCATCACTAGCTTGTCCAATCATTTCTCTCTCAAGGATCTCGGTCCTCTATCTTATTTTCTGGGCATTGAGTTTGTCCCCAACAAAAATGGTATCCTCCTCTCCCAAACAAAATACATCCATGATCTTCTCACCCGTCACAACATGATTGACTGTAAATCGCTCCCCACCCCTATGGTCACATCACCACCCCTTGTGAGATCCACTACCTCTCCCGCTGTTGAACCCACTTCCTATCGTGATATTGTTGGTGGTCTTCAATACTTGTCACTCGCCCTGACATTTCCTTCTCCGTGAACAAGCTTGCACAGTTCATGCAGAATCCCCAATCATCTCACTGGGTTGCTCTCAAGCGGCTCCTCCGCTACCTTTATGGCACTATGCACTTGGGTCTCCAGATTTACTCTACGTCTCCCTCCTCTCTTCGTGCCTTTTGTGATGCAGATTGGACTGGTTACAAAGATGACTTTGTATCCACCTCTGGTTTCTTTGTTTACCTCCGCCGTAACCCGGTTACTTGGTCCTCCCGCAAGCAACGTGCTCTTGCCCGCTCCACCACTGAAGCCGAGTTTCGTGCCATTGCTGACACCGCTGCTGAGATTACTTGAGTTCAGAACCTGCTTATTGAGCTCGATATTTCTCTTACTTCTCCGCTGGTCATATACTGTGACAACCTTGGTGCCACAACTTATTCCGCAAACCTGGTTTTTCACTCTCGGATGAAACATGTGGCTCTCTCGTTTCATTTTGTCCGTGAACAGGTTCAGTCTGGCTCTCTCCATGTGCAGCACATTTCTGGTAATGACCAACTTGTTGATGTTCTAATAACACCACTATCTCGTCTACGCTTCGATCAACTCATTTCCAAGATTAGTCTTCTCCAAGGATCGTCCATCTTGCGGGGGCGTATTAAGGATATTAAGGAATCTCCTCCTAAAGTTTCCTAAAGTTATTCGTTTGACTTTCTCTAAATTATTCCTTGTCAATATCCTCATGTATTTAGATTAGGCAACTAAATATTTGTATTGTGATTAGAATAAGGAAACTCCTTCTCCTTATTAGAATATGATGATTAGAATAAGAAAACTCCTTCTCCTTATTAGAATAGGACTCTCTCTTGTATATATATTAAGAGTTTGTGAATAAACAACCTAAGGGTTTTCTAATTCTCACAAGCAGTACATTGTCGTATATATAAACAGTAAGAATCTGAATTCAAATTCTTACTTTTAAGTATCAAATAAAAATAAAAAAACAAATACTTTTTGAGTTAAAATACGTAATATATCTTTTATTAATATATATATAACCAATATTTTATTTAACATTAATTAATAATTATTAAATAGGCATATTAATGTCATAACTGGGTTGGTTATGGTCAGATTAAATGGTTAGGTCTCTTCAGTTTGCATTCACATATTACGCCACATGTTATAAATTTCCTAAATCATCATCTCAGTTCAACAGTCATTCTGCAAAAAAAAATGGTTAAATTCTTTTAGTAAAAATAAGCATATTAATGTCATAACTGGGTTAGTTATGGCCAGATTAAATGGTTAGGACTCTTCAGTTTGCATTCACATACTAAGCCACATGTTATATAAATTTCCTAAATCATCATCTCAGTTCAAGTTCAACAGACATTCTGCAAAAACCAACCCAGGTTAAATTCTTTTAGTAATAATTGTCATACACCCGAATTTTTGAATTTTTAAAGCTACAAGATGAGGATTACATGATCAATGACTATTGGTGCAAAGAGAAAGTTTAATGAATCTGGAAAAGGTATGTACTCCAATTTGTTATATTTGCTAAAACATTTTCTTATTCATTTTGACTATTGATATTATAAAGAAACATTATCATCAAGATATGGTATGTTATTTATTGAACTAGCTTAATGAATAAATTGCTAAGTTTATGATATGATACATGATTTTGTGTTTCGATGTATATTTTCCGTGGGACTTCATATATAATATATTTAGAATAAAAATTAAAAATCACCATATATAATAATCACAGCAGATATCCAAAGTAAATTATACGATAATGATTGCCTGATAATTGTATCCATGTAATGAGGGCTATAGATTTCCAGCTTGATGACCACATACCTCTCTAATCTCTAATGTCGGCATGTGAGGAAGGAAGTCATTGCCAACAAAGAAGCACATATACACAAAATCATCCACCAATCTTTCAAAATTAATCTCAAACTAGTGCTACACCCGTGCGTTAAACGTACGGCCAAAAAACTGTAACAAATAGCAAAAATTAAATTTGCAGAGTTACTATAAATATAAAAGTTAATTTAGAATATATATTTTTTAGGATTTAATGGCAAAAATTTATAATTTTTTTTGACTATCCACTATTTATTTATTTTGATACAAACTATCCACTATTTATTTATTTAACTGGCTACTGAAAGTATGCAGGGATCCACATGCATGTGCTTCATCAAGTTCTTAATGTGGAAAAGAGTGTGATCTACATTAAAGCATCTTATCCCATCAGGTCTGAACACTTTCCAAGGCTGTAGAGATCCAAATGCAAAACATAATGTTAAAAGTTGGTGACCAAATGCAAAACAAAGAATAAATAGAACAATCTAACTGTGTCAGTCAATTAAACTGCCTTCATGTACCTCCCTGCTTGTCTCATAAGCCAAATTGGGGGCCTCTCTATGTCTTCACCTCGAACGGCATTAAGAAAAAGTGGTTCAGTTGCACTAATAGCCTTTATCTCAGCAACAGTTGCTGGAATGTAGATTCAAGAGTTAGAAGCAGTGGCCAATAAACCTGAGATCTCTAAGTTGACTAAGAGAATATGCATTACAGAAGCACAAAATCATGGGTGTGTTTGTCAACTCAACTCCAAGCTTTGGATTTGAAATCGAAAGAGAAATTCATAGCCTGAATTCATTTTTTTCGTCCAATTCCAAAGCCAAGGCATGTGATTGCAGTTTTCAAGCACATCCCATATGAATTTATCCAAATAAAGACTAAAAAGACAATCCAGGGACACGTGATAGCATCAATTGCGATTACATTCAACGGATATAAGCATGTTTAATCAATGTCTTTATGATAAAACTACTGAATTGACATCAAATTATGCCTCACTATTGCATATTTTACCCGTAGGGTATCAATAATGAGAGAGTGGATAGTGAAGTCAACCAATGTAAGTAGATAAGATGGAAACTTTCAAATTTCTTCAAATGTGATTTTGATGCTGCATACTGTTTATAAGATATACGCTTGCGAATATCATTATAGTCAGTGTTGTCATCTACATTGAAACCTGCTAATTGCTATACCTCTTCATAATTTTTGCAAATTCAGATAATTTAAAGCAAGTCTAACGTACTCAGCAAAAAAAGCAAAAATTCTCGAATTGCTTAACAAAACACAATTGAAGCATAAATATGTGTAAACATGGAAAACCTGAATACCAAATTGAACAGATCAAAGTCGATTGCACAGGTAAAAGCGTCGTAAGTAAAAGAAAAAAATCCCTAATTTCGAAAAGGAAGAACTTACTGCCAATTGAGCAACAGACTGCCGGCCGGGAATCGAAACAGAGAGAAGTGAAAAAGTGGATTTGAAAGAAACAAAGGCTGCAAAGAAAGCGGAAACGGAACAACTATACAAAATTGACATTGTTATCCAATTGATCAAAGGCTGCAGAGCAAGATTGTTGCTCTAAATTTGCTGCTCCTTGCTGATCTTCTGTACTTCAGATTGCTGGTGTTCTGAGCATCAAAATGTTGTATTCTGAATACTGAAACTTACTCTAAAGGCACGTATTTAATACGCTTTCCTTAAGACGAAATTCGCCCTCTATTCGATGCAATAAGGTGCTGCGAATTAGGCCTCTAGGATACAATGGAGCCCCTGTATTTTCCACAGATAGATGAGTGCAGATTGCACTACTGAATACACCTCTATTCCTGTGTATTCAATCAGCCTCTTGTGATTAGGAGATTGTATTTGGCCGAATACAATCTCCTGAAAAAGAAATAGAAGAGTTGTTTGTATCATGGAATTTGTCTTAGTCATTCATTTATAGTTTAGTCCATCACTTGATAAAATTCAATGCTTTGTTTGATTGTTTCTTATAATCAACGACATTTTGCCCCTAGGAAGGGAACGACAATTCTGATCAACTTGCTATAGGCGGGAAATTAGTAGGTACCGTTTGCATGTAATGAAAAGAGAGGCCAGTACCTTGAATACGTGAAAAGCAGAGATCTGAATGATTTTGCCGGAATCCTGCTCAGAACAATCATGAAACAAAAGGGTAAGAGAGTAGAGGTATGAACTTACCTTCTACACACCTCGAAAAGAAGGAGAGAGGGAAGTGAGAGAATGAGGCATCAGAGGTTAGTAAATTGACCAAATGTGTTCTAGATTGTAAATAAAATAAGCTCTTATGGATGATATAGTGACTAGTTACATAATCATATTTGCAAAGAGATACTTCAGTTAGAACCCACTTCTAAATGCAAACATTTTTAAGAGAAGAAAATTCATTCAATGATGATTCTCTCCCATATGAGACTCTATAAGCACCATAACATCATATGATTCTCACATAAGACTCCACAAGCACCATAAGATCCTATCATTCTCTCTCCCACATGAGACTCCATAAGCACTAACCACCTTTTTCTAACCACAGCTTTCGTAACCTCTTTCGCACACTTCAATTGAAATCCACTAAGGTTTTGAATAGGATACTACAGAAAATCAACATATTTTCTTGGCTTAAAGTTCAACCTATGGATTACCTTAGGTAAGTGGCCTATCTACCTCTTGCTTGGTTAGGAGTAGAACTATATAAAATTATGGAAGTTAAAGAAGCGGTTTAGGGTTTAGGGTTTAGGGTTTAGGGTTTAGGGTTTAGTGGGCTTTCTTCTCTCTCTCTTGCTCTCAAAAGTTGATCTCTTGCTCTCAAAAGTTGATGGATCAGGTGCCATATCCAGATGATGATGATCTGTCAATGTTCAACAATCGTCTGATATTAGATGAATTGAACTATGACAGAGATTTATTACGTGATGAATACAATAAGTTATTGAAATTGTGTACAGATGAGCAGAAACTTGCTTATGATACAATAATGAATAGTTTTGAGGATGACAACGGAGGAGTTTTTTTCCTATAAGGTTCAGGTGGTACAGGTAAAACTTTTTTATGGAGGATTCTTTCGGCTGCTTTGAGATCAAAGGGCGAAATTGTGCTGAATGTGGCATCAAGTGGAATAGCATCTCCTTTACTACCTAGAGGTCGAACTGGTCATTCTAGATTCGCCATCCCATTAATTTTGAATGAGGATTCAACTTGAAATATAAAACAGGGTAGCCCACTTGTTGAGCTAATGGTAAGTACCAAGCTTATCATTTGGGACGAGGCAGCAATGGTTCATAGACATTGTTTTGAAGCCCTTGATAGAACTTTACGAGACATTATGCAGTTCAAGAATCCTGATAGCTTGAATCAACCGTTTGGGGGAAAACTATTGTGTTGGGCGGAGATTTTCGTCAAATCCTTCCGGTTATTCCCAAAGGTACAAGACAAGATATTGTGATGGAGATAATTAATTCATCCCATTTATGGTCGCATTGCAAGGTTTTAAGGCTAACTAAAAATATGCGACTTAAAGCCATCGAGAATGATCTGAGTGGATTGGAGCTTAAAAATTTCTCTGAATGGATTTTAAGTATCGGAGACGGGACGTATGGCGGAGATAATGATGGTGTTTTAGCTATCAAAGTTCCCAACGACCTACTCGTGCACTCATCTGGTGATTTGATCAAGGCTATTATTGATAGTACATATCCTTCGTTCAGTGATCATTTTGAAGACATCCCTTATTTACAGGGGAGAGCCATACTTGCACCTACTATTGATGTAGTTGAGAAAATAAATGAGTACATGGTCTCTCAGAATCAATCAGACAGTAAAACTTATTTGAGTTCGGACTCCATCTATAGGTCTGATAATAATTCCAGCTTTTTTGCTGACATCCATTCGACTGAGTTTTTGAATTCAATAAAGTCTTCAGGTTTGCCAAATTATTAGTTGAGCCTTAAAGTTGGTGTCCCAGTCATGTTATTGAGGAACATCGACCATACAGCAGGCTTGTACAATGGAACAAGACTAATTATTACAAGGCTCGATCAACATCTGGTAGAAGCAAAAATTTTAAATGGCAATAGTGCTGGAGATAAAGTTTTTGTCCCCAGGATGTCATTAACTCCATCTGATCTTAGTTTGTCGTTCAAGTTTCAGAGAAGACAGTTTCCGTTGATTGTATCATATGCAATGACAATAAACAAGAGCCAAGGTCAATCACTAACTCGGGTTGGTTTGTTTCTAAAAAAACCAGTATTCAGCCATGGTCAATTATATGTTGCTTTGTCCAGAGTAACTACTCGTGCTGGATTGAAGATATTAGTATGTGATGAAGAGGGAAATACTGTGGATGAAACAACAAATGTTGTTTACAAGGAAATTTTTCAAAATTTGTAATTGTTACTGATAATTTTAATATGATTTTTTTTTTTGAAATTCTTTATTTATTAAAATTTTTTGGCCGTGCGTTTAACGCACGGGTGTTATACTAGTTGATAATAAAAGCCTCTGTTGCTCCAGATTATGCCCTGTGGATTGCGTATTCTTAGATTTAAAAACAAAGTCTTCGATTCTAGTCAAAATATTATACATTTTTCATCTCAAAATGAATAAAAAATTATTGTGTTGGGTTACACAATAGACATTTTGACGTATCTTTTGAGGGATTCAGTATTGTATTGAAATCCTAATGTTCATATTGACACCAAACCAAATTGATACCAAACTGAAACCGAAAGCACTAAAACATTCATAAATTGAAATTACTCGTTTCCAAAACACCTTGAACAGGTATCCTTTTATTCAATTTCGATTATGGCCTAAAACCGAACCAAAACTTGAACACCCCTAATGCCAGTACATGTGTGTTTGAGTGTCAGTGTATGTGTAATGGAGTGTTAATGTTAGTATAATAGAGTGTCAGTGTTTATGTGTTTGAGTGTCAGTGCAAGTGTAAAATAGTATCAGTGTTGGTGTTAAAAAGTGTTGGTGTTAGTGTCAAAAAGTGTCGGCCCATGTGTATGTGAGCGTCAGTACATGTATTTTTAATTGCAAGTGTAAAAGAGTATCAGCGTTAGTGTAAAAAAAATGTCAGTGATAGTATTGTATGTTTAAATGTCAGCGGAGCAAAAATAGTATTTTCTTAAGCTAAAAAAAAATTGAATTTTTATAAGATCAACTCATAATATCAGGTTTTTCTTTATTTTGGTCAATTCAAATATATTTTTACATTGTTATTTGGGAAATAGTTTCGTACAATTTAATCATAATTTAATAGTATATTTTGTAAATGTATTTTTAGTTAATGTTGGATTTGGTGTCATCTAATTTGGGAACGAATAAATTAAGGGACAAAACAACAAAATTTGGAATTCCTGACACACATGAGGGAGCGACCGTGCGAGTAAGAAGTGCGCCCGATTTCGGAAAAGGTCTGTTCAGCGGCAGATTTGACTAAGGGTTGTAAAACCCTGCAGGGTTTGGAGTAGGCATAAAAATAGAGCATACCCCCAACCATATTTGTATTTCCTTTTGTTCATCTGTATTTCTAGATCTAGGGTTTGCACAGACAGGAATTCTTTGCCAATAATTTGTGCACTAGATTAGAGGTTGTAATCTGTTGACTTGCAGAATATAATAATATTCTCTACCTCTACCCGTGAACATAACAAAGTTGGTGAACCATATATATCTGTGTGTTGTGTGATTGTTGCTTTCTTTCTATATTCTACATAGACTCTGTTCTAACAAACTTGTATCAGAGCCGGTCATGTTGAGGAAGGTATATGGTTGTTCCACTGCAGAAAAAGATGAGATCAGGAATTGAATCACCGGTCGATAAGTTTAATAGGAAGAATAGTTTTTCTCTTTGGCAAATCAAGATAAAAACCTTGTTGATAGACAAGGGCTTGTGGGCTCTAGTGGTTACTGTAATCGGGAATCGTCAGGATTTAAAGGGCAAAGCAGAAGTCATTTCCACCATTGTTGTCGCGGCTGCAACAACAGAAGGTTCGGAGAAAGCGAAGAAGGTATCATAGAAGGAAGAGGTAGATCTGGTTGCGCTAGATGAGAGGACCCACTCTAAATCATAAGTTGTCTAGATGATGATGTTCTAGCAGATATACCACATAACGATTACATAGGTACTTTGTGGCTTGCGTTGTAATACATGTATTTGACACGATCACTGAGCAACAAGCTATATCTAAAGCAGAGGCTATATTCTCTCCGAATGCAGGAAGGTACGCCCATTTGGGATCACCTAGATAGATTTACATCTTTATTACTTGAACTGTGTAATATAGATGCTAAGGTTGCTGATGAGTATGCTGCATTAATGCTTCTTGTTCTTTGCCTTTATCATATGAGCACTATGTTGACTCTAGTATTAGTGGTAAAGAGACAGTGACTCTAAAGGAGATGAAATCCTCGCTAAAGACTAGAGAGTTACGTCGTAAGACAAGCGGTAATAGTAGTATATATAATAAGACATCATGTTTAATTGTGGAAGGTAGCAGGGGTTCTAGCACTAAACAGAAGAAGAAGAAGCCTTATGGCAAGAAGGGCCCAAAACCTGATGATATTTGTAATTACTGCAAGGGGAAGGGACATTGGAATACAAATTGTCCTAGAAATAAGCGAGGCGAGCCTTCAAATCGCAATGAAGCTAATGCTGCTACAGTTGATATGAGCTGCTCTGATGGGGATTATGCTCTAGTGATAGAAGAATCTGTAAAACAATCGGATGCGTGGATTCTTAATTATGGGGCTTCTTATCATATCTGTCCGACGAGAGAGTGGTTTACAACCTATGAGCAAGTAGATGGTGGTAATATTTATATGGTAAATAGTATTACTTGTAGGGTGGTTGGTATTGGCTCTATCAAGTTGTGGACTCATGATGGTAAGTTCTGCACTTTGAACGATGTGAGGCATGCATGTTCCACATATTATAAAAAACATGATATCTCTTAGTCAACTCGATGGCAAAGGGTAAAATTTCAAAGGTAAAGGTGCAACAGTTTATGTCTGCAAAGGTTCTGAAGATATTCTTAGAGACTTTAAGGGGGGCTCCTTATATTTCTTTCAAGTAAGGACACTTTCTGGGTCAGTATTGGTAGCATCATCTGAATTGGTCAAGGAAGACATGACCAAGTTGTGGCATATTAGGCTTAGGCACATGAGCATTAGAGTGATGTAGAAATTGGCTAATCATGGTCTTCTATGTGGCTATAAGGTCTAGGACCTTAAGTTATGCGAGCATTGTTTACTTGGGAAGATGCAGCGAAGCAAGTTTCCTAAGGGGGTTCACGGAACAAAGGGCAGTTTGGATTACATTCACTCGAATTTTTGGGGACCTTAACGTCAGGAATCATTAAGGGGTCACAGGTATTTCTTGTGTATGATTGATGACTACTCGAGTAAGATTTGGGTAATTAGTATAAAGCACAAGAGTAAGGCTTTCACCAATTTCAGATAGTGGAAGACATTAGTGGAGAATCAGACAGGGAAGAAGATCAAGCGACTCCATACAAATAATGGGTTGGAGTTCAATAGTGACAAGTTCTGTAAAAAAGAGGGGATTTCTAGGAATCTCACTATCAGAGGTACACCACAACAAAATGGTGTAGCAGAGTGCATGAATCAGACATTGTTGGCTAGGGCAATGTGCATGCTCTCCAATGCAGGGTTATCTAAGCGGTTCTGGGCAGAAGCGATTAGTACTACATGTTACTTGATAAATTGCGGACCACATATAGGTATCGGTCTCAAAGTCCCCAATGAGGTATGTTCAAGTAAACCAGTTGATTATTCTAATTTAAGGGTTTTAGGTTGTACTACTTATTATCATGTGAATGATGGGAAGTTAGAGCCAAGGGAAAGAAAAGGAGTATTTATAGGTTATGGGGATGGTGTCAAAGGATATCGGATTTGGTCTCCATTAGAGGGTGTTGGTAGTATTGATAAATAGGTGGAGCTACAAGATACTTCAGAGTTGAGCAGTTTACATTCAGATGTTCATCACGATCTACCGTTAGAAATAGAAGCACCAGAATGTTCATCACCAGTTTTCGAGTAACATGGCTAGCTCAAGAGAGGTCTAGACGGGCTAATTTCGAGAAGCCTACATTGAGGTATGATTTTGACGATATGGTGTCTTATGCACTTTAGGTTCCTAAGAAAGTGTACCCCGATTATTTGGATCCAACTACTTTCAAGGAAGCAGTTACAAGTTTAGAGTATGCCAAGTGGCATGCAGCTATAGGGGATGAGATGGAGTCAATTCACAAGAATTCGACATGGGAGCTAACCAAGAGGCCAGAGGGCAGAAATATTTTGACTTGCAAGTGGGTCTTCATGAAGAATGAATGTATGTCATCATTAGAGGGAGTCAAGTATAAAGCCCGTGTAGTTGCAAAGGTTTTCATAGAGCGGAGGGCATTGACTACAATTAGATTTTCTCACCAGTGGTTAGACACACTTCTATCATAGTGCTATTAGCAATGGTTGTTGGTGTTATGCCCTTGGCGTATAGTTATTTTGAGTCATAACTAATACCGTTATGTAATCGTCTTTACCATTTATATTAGAGAATGTTTATCTTGAGTATTATATGCTTTAAATGTTTGTTGTAATATTCTGTGTCCCTAGTTATTGTGAATAACTAGTATAAGTTGGTAATGGATAATCATAGAGATGATTATATACATGCGGATACACATTACACTTATGGGTACTTGTTAGAGAACAATGTACTGGACCGACCCATCTATGAGATTTATGACATGGTCTATGGTCATATATGCCATGATTAAATCTCATGATAGTCGTGTCATTTGAATCCTTAGTACCTGAGATTATCATCGTCTTCCACATAATGAACGTTGTGTTTGATATAGTCTAACACTATCTTTAATAGGATAGCAATAAGGACTATGTTGGCACGACTGAATTCTTGTAGGGAAGAATGATAAGTCAAGATGAGATTTGTCCCTCGTAATGAGAGATGTCTGCTTGGGCCCCTCGATGAATAGTGTTGATGAAATGTGTGGCCAGACTCAAGAGATTTGATAGAGATCAAATGCCTTGGATTATCAACATATTCGAAATTGAGAAAGCATTGAACAATATAAGTTGACATGGACCATGACTTATGTTCAATATGACATCGTGTGACAAAGGGATTGTGACATTGATCTATCAAGGAATCAAGCTTTGATGTTATATTAATTGGGTGGACATAATGGCTTGCTAGAAACCACTTATGTCTTGTGAGGATCGATGTTTCGACTCTAATTCCTAAAGGGTCACACACAAAGAACGGATTGAACAATGGCTCAAATCTGGAAAAAGGAATGCAATTTAAAGGACACGCCCGGGCAAAGGAGTTGCACGGCCGTACATTGTAATATGCACGCCCGTGCAAAAGGGCTGGAGCGGTCGTGCATACTTAAGTGCACGGCCGTGCATAGTGGCATCAGCAAATTTGTTTTGGCTTTGGATTATGGCTCTTCTCCATAAAGGTTAGGGATATATATAAAGTATAAATAGCCCCCTTCTCGTCAGACAACACACACGAATTTGAGGGCTTGAGAAACACAAATCTCTTGATTTTTATTACGAATCAAATATCAAAACACCTTAGATTCAATTCCATATTAGCCATAGATTATTGAAAAGTGTTTCAACAATCGGGGATTATCTAGCAATCTAACAAGATTTGATCTTGGTTCGTTCGCGTGTGGATTACCGACAGAGGGTGATTGCTTTATCACCTAAAGCTTGAAGGCCTAGCATTGTTGATTCATCACAAGGAAGAACAAGGAAGAAGATCAATGTTTCGTCTACGATTCAAAAGGTGAATTACGAATCGTATACGAAAGACAAACTCGCAACCAAGGTTAGCAAATCTATTTCATAGTTTTGATCTCTTCATGTTAGACGGATTCATGGATAGGATTTTGTGAATTATATAAATCTTCCGCTGCGTATGTAACTCCAAAATCCAATAGTGGTATCAGAGCCGTGTTTAATCATGATTAGGTTAAAGTTGGCATGCTAGATATAATTGGATTATATGCTTTAACACGCTATATGATATAGATTGATAATTTTATGTGTATTATTTATGAAACAATTATATGCGATATAACATGATTGTGATTAATAGTTGATTGATGTAATTGATCTTCTACATGGGTTATTGATCTTTTTAATTTGATTAATTAGATTAGTAAATTCTCAAATTGAAACAAATTACTAACCTCCGTCCCACCGTAGTGTAGACTTTTGGTCAAATTGACCAAACTTTGACCAATAATTTTAGCACAAAATAATTATCCTAATGAAAAATCTAAAAATGGTTATTGTATCACAATTAAGATTATTTTCGATTTCAAGTTTTAGATTTTCATTAGGATAATTATTTTGGGCTAAAATTATTGGTCAAAGTTTTGTCAATTTGACCAAAAGTCTACACTACGGTGGGACGGAGGGAGTATTTGTTTAGAATTTGATGTCATATTTAATTTGATTAACATGATTATTTGAATTCTTAAATTTTGAGAATTGAATAATTATGTAATTAATAATTTTTATTTATTACATGATTATTTGTATAATCTTAAAGTAGGATATTATGTGAAATCCCATGTTTGTGATTATGTACACATAAGTTTCATATACAACCATGCGATGTTTGTTGCTATATGGAAAAACCTTCTTAAATGTTTAAGTTTTATGACACCTCTTGATTAGAACACTTGTGAAATATTCGGGTATTTTGATGTAGTTTCGACTCAGTTGGGTGCATCAATATATCTTAATATGGATCAAGATGAGATAACGGTTGATATAGCTTCGACTCAGTTGGGTGCATCGTTATGTGTCTCATAAGTTTTAAAAAGGTTAAACTTAATTGGTGCTTTCAAAAGAATTTTGACCCAAGGCATAGATGATATTAAAACATGTGTTGGCATAAGATGTCTAGAATCTCATAAGTTCTAAGAGTCATATATGACATGATTGATAAGTGTTATCTACCTAAATAGCTTGATTTCGGACATTGGCTCAGTTAAACCAAAATCAAGTGAAATATGGATCTTAGCCCACTATAATTATATGATACATGCTTGTATTTGAAGGTGTATAATTTAGTGAGAGTATTTGTAAAATACATTATTTATCTCTTAGATGGTAAATGTTTTGATACTCACATGTGCTCATATTGTTTGCATATTTTATTGTAGAATGGCATCTCACAATAATCAACCCTTGTCGCTGTGATCCGTCCTTGAGAAGGACAAGCTCGAAGAGAACGATACAAACTATTCTGATTGGATCAGAAGCCTAAGAATTGTTCCAAAGCAAGAGAAAAAACTGTACATTCTTGATGAACTCATTCCCGCTGAACCCGCTGCCAATGCTATAAGGGCGGATAGGGAGTGACATAAGAAACATGTTGATGATTCTAATGATGTTACTTGTTTTATGCTTGCCACTATGTGTAAGGCTCTTCAGAAGGACCTTGAACACTTGGAAATAGCTTTTGACCTAGCACATCGCTTAAAGTAAATGTTCCAAGTGCAAGCTAGGCAAGAGAGGTGTGACGTGGTGAGGGCCCTTAATGCATGCAAGATGCAAGAGGGGCGGTCGGTTGGTCCTCATGTCCTTAAGATGAAATGATATATTGAGCACCTTGAAAGGCTTGGGTATCCTATGAGTTTGGAACTCGCAACGGATACGATATTGAATTCACTGCCTGAAGGTTATAGTCATTTCATTATGAACTATAACATGAGTGGCATGGATAAGAATCTGTCAAAATTGCATGCGATGCTTAAGACTCCAGAAAAAAATATCAAGAAGCCTAGAACCGAAAATGTGTTAATGGTTAACAAAGGAAAATGGTTCAAAAAGAAGGCAAAGTAGGTAAATCAAAAGTTGCTAAACCTAAGGCAAAAGTTGCCAAAGCTGAAGAGGCAAAACACAAAGTTTCTCAAAAGGATGCAATTTGCTATCATTGCCAAGATATTGGTCATTGGAAGAGAAATTGCAAGGCTTATAAGGAAGGCCTAAAAGCGAAGAAGGGCAATACAATTGCTACTGATTCAGGTATCTATATGATGGATAAAATTCCACTGTGTAATAAAAATACCTTGCAAGTGTACAAGTTACCGAAGTAGCAACATACAAAAGTAAGGGTCGAACCACAGAGACTCGTGTGCTTTAACAAGTTAATTTAATTAGTGTAAACAAAACAAAAAGGGAAAAGGGTTTTTTGATTTGATTGAATTATAAAACTAAGAAAGCAAAATAAATAAATTAAAGATAATAAGAGACAAGGGATTCATGGATTGGGGATCATAACAATTATCACTTTATGCTTTTTATTTCATGTAAAAAGGATTCAATCTCATTCTTGGGTTCGTTCACAAAAATCTAGGGTTAAGATGTTCATATATTCCGGTAGGTCAATAAGAACATTAGAACCCTAATAACTCTATCATGTTCATATATTCCGGTAGGTCAATATAAACATTCAAGAATTTCAATTAAAAACTTAAGAACAATGGAACCTAGATTCGTTTGATTTCCGGTAGGTCCTCAATTGAATCTATTCTTCTCAACAATGGTCAAATTACAATTCATCCACGCAAGTGCAATGGTTTGTATCCAAATAAATTCAAGAGGTCAAAAGTATATTCCGGTAGGTCAATACAATTGATCTCAAGAACAATAATTAAAACCGTTGAGAAGAACAAGAACAAAAGAGCGATAGGAAGAATTAAAGCTTTAGCATAAAGATCAAATTGCTACTCACCTCAATCCATGAATCAAATAGTTTAGCCTTGAATGGCCATTAAAATAAATAAATCAAAACCTTGTTCTTTCATCTTCAAAAATAAATAAAACCTAAACTAAAAATAGAGAGAGAAAATAAAAGAATAAAAGATCCAAAGATCCCCAAAAAAATAAAAATAAAAGATCAAAGATGATACAAAACTAGTCTAGGGTTGTTTATATAGGAGGAGAGAGGTGAAAATCCTTTTTGGAAACAAATTAGGGTCAAAATCCTAGTCAAAATAGAAGATCTCTCGAAATCCGTGGCTGATTCTGTGCAAATCTATGGAAAATCTTTAGAATCCTTCCAAAATAAGGAAACTGGCTGCATCTGTCCGTACGTACCGGGCGCGCGCCCACTTTGACTGGGTGTACGCCTGGTATTAATCTGAAAGCTTTCGGGCGCGCGCCTAGTGGGACTGGGCGTGCACCTGCCTTGCCTTGCATTTCCTTGGCCCAACAAATCCTCCAGGCCCAATTCTCCTTCAAGCTTGGCCGGCCACTTGCCTTGCAATGGCCCCATTTTCTTGCCCTCATGGCCTAGAACCTTGGCCTAGTAATCAGCCATTACCCGGCCACCCTTCATTTCCCTCGGCCACAAATGGCCTTGATTTTGATTTTGTAACAATTGATATTCGGTTCGTCTCGCGATTTTGCAGTCGAGCTTTGGCCACTATAAAAAATTCTTTTGCACTTCGTTCTTTAGGATTTTATTTTTCATTTAATCCCACGAATTTTTATATATTAAATTCGTCCAAAAATTCCATATTTCCAATTTAGTCCCTTAATTTCCAATATTTCCACTTTGGTCCTTGAACTTCGTAATTTCCGTTTAGTCCCAAATTTTCCAAAATTGCAATTTGATCCAAAAGCTTCCAAAGTACGCTCCAATCCTCCGTTTTCCACATTGTTGCACTTCAACCCCTGAACTTTCAAAACACTACAAAATACATTAAATTCTCAAGGTTTCGAGCACCAAATAAGCTAGGAAATATATCTTTTGGATGGGTAAAACCACATCCATCACTATATGATAGATATTTTCCTTTCTATTTCTAGTTCATGGGTATTGAATATCGGATGTGGATCTCACATTTGTTTAAATGTGCAGGGACTAAAGAATATAAAGCTACTCAAAGAAGGTGAAGTGGACCTACGTGTGGGGAATGGAGCAAGAGTTGCTGCATTAGCCATAGGAACATATGATGTTACTTTATCTAGTGGACTAGTACTTGTTTTGAACAATTGTTATTATGTTTCGGATTTGAGTAGGAATATTATTTTTGTTTCTTGTTTGGATAATGAAGGATATAGGTTTCTTATTGAGAATAAGAAGTTTTCTATTTATTTAAATGATATGCTTTATTGTATTGCAAATTCATTTAATGGTCTTTATATCCTTGATGTTGAGAAACAAAATGATGTTGAAGATATCTATCATGTTAATAAGAAATCTAAACCGAATGATGTGAACAACACATTCATGTGGCATTGCCGGCTTGATCATATAAATGAGAAACGTATTTCTAAACTCCATAGGATGGACTTTTAGACTCACATAATTATGAATTATATGAGGTATGCAAATCTTATTTAATGGGAAAAATGACCAAACCACCCTACACTAAGAGTAGTGCAAGGGCTAGTGACTTATTAGCTCTAGTACATACAGATATATGTGGACCATTAAGTAGCATTGCTAGGGGATAATTTCGGTATTTCATTACATTCACTGATGACTTATCTAGATATGGCTATATCTATCAGATGAAGTCCAAAAGTGAAGCATTTGAGATATTTAGAATATTTCAAAATGAAGTACAAAATCAACTTGGCATAACTATTAAAGTACTTCAATCTGATCGAGGTAGTGAATATTTAAGCCAAGAGTTTGACAATCATCTAAAAAAGTGTGGAATCGTTTCAGAGTTGACTCCACCCGGAACACCACAATGGAATGGTGCGTCTGAGAGGAGGAATAGAACCTTGTTGGATATGGTTCGTTCGATGATGAGTCAAGTTGACTTTTCTATTTCCTTTTGGGGACATGCATTAGAGACTGCTGCGTTCACACTGAACAGAGCCCCTACTAAATTAGCTCCTAAGACCCTACATGAGATGTGGCATGGAAGAAAATCAAATTTGTCTTTCATTAAAATTTGGGGATGTGAAGCTTATGTGAAGAGACTTGTCTCTGATAAGTTAGCACTAAAATTTGACAAAGTTAATTTCGTTGGTTATCCTAAGGAAACTAAAGGATATTACTTTTACAACCGCAATGAGAACAAAGTGTTTGTTGCTCAATATGGTAATTTTCTTGAGAAATAGTTTCTCAATAAAGGATCTAGTGGGAGTAAAATTAATCTTGAAAAAGATCAAGAGCCCAAAGATAACATGGAACCGAGAGTAGAGACGGAACCAAATTCACAAGGAGTTGTGGAACCGGTTCAAGATGCACAAGTCCATCGTAGATCAGATAGTTTACGATCCGAACCCGAGAGATATGGATTTCTCGTTTCGGAAAATAATGAAGTGGAAGTCATTGAGAATGATGAACCTACTTCCTATCAAGAGACGATGTCCACCCCTGATTCGGATAAATGGCTAGGAGCCATGAATTCCGAATTACAATCCATGCACGATAATCAAGTTTGAAACTTGATAGATCCACCTGAAGGTGTAAAAACCATAGGGTACAAGTGGGTCTTCAAGAAGAAGATCGACATGGATGGGAAGGTTCATACTTACAAGGCTAGGCTTGTAGCAAAGGGATATAGGCAAATTCATGGTGTTGACTATGATGAAACCTTTTCGCCAGTTGCAATGCTTAAGTCTGTTAGAATTTTAATTGTCATAGCCGTATATTACGAATATGAGATATGGCAAATGGATGTCAAAACAGTTTTCCTAAATGGGAAACTACTTGAGGATGTGTATATGACACAGGTTGAAGGGTTTGTCGATCCAAGAAATTCTAACAAAGTATGCAAGTTGCAAAGATCAATATATGGGTTGAAGCAAGTTTCTAGGAGTTCGAATCTTCGTTTTGATGAATCGATCAAAGAGTTTGGCTTCATCAAGAAAAAAGATGAACCATGTATATACATGAAAGTTCAGTGGGAGAGTAGTACTATTTCTAATATTGTATGTCGATGATTTCTTACTCATTGAAAACGATATTCCTGCACTTCAGACTGTCAAGTCTTGGTTAGGGAAGTGTTTCTCAATGAAAGATATGGGTGAAGCCGCCTACATCCTTGGCATCAAGATCTATAGAGATAGATCTAAAAGGATGATTGGTTTAAGTCAAAGTACTTACATTGACAAAGTTCTTAGAAGATTCAAGATGGAAATTCTAAGAGAGAAAACTTGCCAATGGGCCATGGTATTACTCTTAGCAAGACTCAGTGTCCTAAGACAACTGGTGAGCGAAAGAGAATGAATGAGATTCCATACGCTTCGGCTATTGGATCTATCATGTATGCCATGATTTGTACTAGACATGATGTCTCGTATGCTCTAAGCATGACGAGTCGATACCAATCTGATCCTGGTGAAAACCATTGGATGGCAGTTAAGACGATCCTTAAGTACTTAAGAAGGACTAAGGATGCGTTCATGGTCTTTGGAGGGATGGAAGATGATCTTGTTGTAAAAGGTTACACAGATGCAAGCTTCCAAACTGACAAAGATGATTTTAGATCGCAATCAGGATTTGTGTTTATGCTTAACGGAGGTGCGATTTGTTGGAAGAGTTCCAAGCAGAGTACCATAGCCGATTCTACAACTGAGGCCAAATATATAGCGGCATCCGATGTAGCTAAAGAGGAAGTTTGGATCAAGAAGTTCATTAGTGACTTGAAAGTCGTTCCAAGTATCACTAATCTGGTGGAACTTTATTGTGACAACAATGGTGCCATTGCGCAAGCTAAGGAACCAAGGTCACATCAACGATCCAAACACATACTTAGACGTTTCCACCTCATTCGAGAATTCATAGAAAGAGGAGACGTTAAGATATGCAAAGTATCAACCGATGATAACATAGGGGATCCGCTTACAAAGCCCCTCACACAAGCAAAGCATGATGGTCATGTTAGGTCCATATGTATACGATACATATGAGATTGGGCCTAGTGCAAGTGGGAGATTGTTGGCGTTATGCCCTAGGCATATAGTTATTTTGACTCATAACTAATACCGTTATGTAATCATCTTTACCATTTATAATAGAGAGTATTATATGCTTTACATGTTTGTTATAATATTCTATGTCCCTAGTTATTGTGAATAACTAGTATAAGTTGGTAATGAATAATCATAGAGATGATTATATGTATGGGGATGCACATTACACTTATGGGTGCTTGTTAGAGAACAAGGTACTGGACCGACCCATTTATGAGATTTATGACATGGTCTATGGTCATATATGTCATGATTAAATCTCATGATAGTCTTGTCATTGGAATCCTTAATACCTGAGATTATCATCGTCTTCCACATGATGAACGTTGCGTTTGATATAGTCTAACACTATCTTTAATAGAATAGCAATAACACTACCAGAAACAGGTCATTTAGCGACGGAATTATCAGCGACGGACAGATTCCGTCGCTAAATAGCGGCGGAATAAAGGCTTTAGCGTCGGAAAATTTTTGGCGTCAAATTTAGCGACGGAATTTAATTCCGCCGCTAAATTCCGCCGCTAAAACGAATATTCCTCGAATATTCGTTTATT